>AWUE01021586.1:0-41886 GCA_001974825.2 Corchorus olitorius
ACTGGGATTTTGGTGTTTAGTAATGGTAGAAAACCTAAACAATGGATTTTAGTTGATGATTTAAAGCTAAAATAGACTTAGACAATTGAGAAAAATGGATATAAAAGAAACTGATATTTTTTGTATGATTGTTAAATTGAACTATCACATGATCAAGTTCTAATAAATTGGGATTTTCTTCAAATTTTGTTTTAATTGGAATTGAGAAAAGCCAAATAGGATATAGCCTATTTAAATCTTCATTCTGTATAGTAGTATATTTTTATTTGAAGGACTTTATTCTTTGCACCTGAGCATTTGGCTCAATGGTAAGGTGCATGCTCCCTGGATCGTGAGGTCTCAAGTTAAACTCCCACCGTATTCAATGCATGTGGGTTTTGTGTTGCTTTATTAGTTAGCGTTTAGCTGCTCATGGAGATCAACAAGAATGAACCAATGTTATGTAAAGGAGCTTGCTTAATTATGGAAATACGGGAGTTAGCCAAAAATCTCGACGGCGTTGCTTTTTTCACACAAAAAAAGGAAGCTAATATTTGTGCTCATAGTTTTTAGCTAAATTTGATTGTAATATATTTGCTAGCTAAGTGCGGTACGGGACTTATCCCCCGGTGTTTGTAATCCGGACTCTTTGATTGAATGAATCTACTACTAAAAAAAGGACTTTATTCTTCTTCTTGATATAGCCTTAAAAACCACATTCAAACTCAAAGTTTAAATACTGATTAATAGTACATAACATTCGTTTTTTTTTTAAAAAAGGTACTTAGCTGGTTGTTGATAGCCTGATACAGAAGTTATGAGTAAAATTGAAATCCTTATGTGCCATACTTACTTTCCATTGGTTTCTTTGTAATCAAACAGTATAAGTGCATAATTCTAAAAGACTCACTTCCGCATTATGATATAGTCACACGTAAATATTTCTAAGATCAAGTGATAACATTAATTTGTCGCGCCTTTAGAAAGAAAAAAAAAGATAAATTTACCAAAAACATGTTTGGAGCTTAATGGTGAGGAGCAATAAAATGCACAATCAAAGTCTGAAAATAATTTGGGAAGGACGAAAGACAATCTTCTCCACTGGAATTGTAAATAAAGTTGTACTATATTTTATATTTTTCAAATATGAATAATAATACTATTAATAAGTATGCAATACTACAAGCATAACTTTTTTTTGGTAAATTTTGATCATTGGGGTTTAAATTTTGACACTTAACTACTGTTAAGATTAATAACGGAAACTTAACTCAGTCTCAAAATTTAAACCTTAAGAATCATATTTGTTCCACTCAAAACCACATGGTATATATATAAAGAATCCTTATAATAAATGAATGAGAGTATTATATTGAGGGTTTTTTTAGGGGTACAAGTAAAATTAGAAAGCAAATAAGCCAAGAACCAAAATTAGAAAACATAGCCTTTTACAATTGACCGAATCTTGAAAGCATATCAAAGATGGAATTATCCGGCAAAACTTTAAAGTTGATCAAAGGAGAAAGTCGGTGTGGGAAGGTGTGAAGTGGAAGGAAACAAAGTAGAAAAGTCCGCCATAATATGATCTAATACACATATTTTCCCCAATAAACAATGAGGAAGATGTAATGACGCAATTGGCACATCATAGAAATCAATTTGACAATCAAACCAAAATTACATAGGAAAGTTATTAAAATTTCATACTGTAATTACCAAAACTTCATATGGAGGTGATCAAAACTTCATAATGTAGTTATCAAAATTTCATACAGAGGTTACCAAATTTTCATAAAAATGTTATCAAAATTTCATACGAAGGTTATTGAAATTTTATAGTGTGATTATCAAAATTAATTAGAACGTTAACAAAATTTCACAGGGAGAGAGGTTATCAAAAAATCCTAGGAAGGTTAACAAAATTTCATAGGGAGGTTATGAAAATGTTATGGAGAGGTTATCAAAATTACTTATAGAGGACATCACAGTTTCATTCCCATAGGGAAGTTAGCGAAATTTTATGGTGTGGTTATCAAAATTTTATGAGGAGGTTATCAAAATTTTCAGAGCGCGATTACGAATTTTTTAATGTTATTATCAAAATTTCACACTGAGGTTATCAAAACTTCATTGTGTGGTTATCAGAATTTCACAGTGTGTTTATCAAAATTTCTCACTGTGGTTATCAAATTTTCATAAGGAGGTTATTGAAATTTCACAATGAGGTTATCAAATTTTCGCAGTGTGGTTATCAATATTTCTACGTTGGAGCATGAAAACAACTACCAACATGGAAACATATTAAAAGATTAGTACAAATTAGGTTTCTCATCATTACATTTGAATAAAGTTTACCAAAAAGTGCACTCCCCAAATAAAGCTTTCAAAACCTAAAACTAATTGAACTTCACAATTTTTGTTCGCGATTTTGCGCGTTTGTGCGCATAACGTTATTCTTGAGAAAACATTCATTCCGAATGCGTTACTTGTGCTATCAACGTTCAGATGTCGTATTTCTGAGGTAGTAGAGCTCATTGGAAAGTGACTTGACAAACAAACCTTTTCTTCAAAGCCTAAAACCTCAACTTCACATTTTTGTGCGTGCGCAAAACATTATTTATTTGAAAAATATCAGAATGATTTTTTTTTGAAACCAACGCTCTAATGTCATGTATCGAAGTCAGTAGAGCTTATTGAAAAATTGGCTCGCCAAACAAAACTTTCTTTAAATCCTGAAACCTCGACTTCATGTTTATGCGAACAAATACAACTCTCAAATGCCGTGTCTCGAACTGAGTAGAGTTTATTGGAAACTAGGCTTACCAGATAAAGTTTTTTTTAAGAAGACAAAAACATTAACTTCACAATTTTTTACATTTCCACACAAAACATTGTTCTTGAGAAAATATTCATTCCAAATGCTTTTTTTTTGAAACCAAAGCTCAAATCGTGTCTCGAAATAATTTGACAAATTATATAATGAACGAGTTTAAATTTGTTGATACATATATAACCTTTTCATAGCCGTTATAGCTTTTTCAGTAATTAAGTATTGTAAATTTGATAACCGCATTTATTGATTAAATTGTTACAAATGAAAATTTACTGAATTTGTTGGTTCACATAGTTTTTGATACTATATATAACTTTTCAATAACTAATTACTGTAAATTTAATAACTTCTATTATTGATAAAATGATTAACAAAATTTACTTATAATGAAAAATTGATGAGTTTAGCGGCCTCCACCTCGGCAAGGGTGAGAACACAAGTTCGATCTCCTGGAAATGCAGTTGTTGGAAGGGCTTTAACCTTCACGCTCCCGGTCCGAAAGAGATTAGTCTCATGCCCAAAGGGCTTGGGGATACCCTTGGTTAAACTATAAAAAAAAATTGATGAGTTTATTCCCAATAATTTTTAGAATTTGGACAAATTTATCTTTTCATTAACAAAAAGATTATATTACACAAGATATAATTTAAAATAAGTTTTCATCAAACTTCAATCCCACAGTGTGGAATAGTGGCAAAGTACTAAAAAAACCCACATATTACACAAAAATATAATATATAACGTTAAAACTTTATATCTTAATTAAAAAAAATGGCAACCTTCCATTGCTAAAAGTTAACTAAAGTTATCAAGGATATTCTTATCAAAATTAATAAAAACATTATATTACACAACATGTAAATTAAAATAAGTTTTTTCACCAAATTTTAACCCTACTAGTATATATATTAATATATATAGGATGGCATAAAATTAAAAAAAAAAAACGATTAATAGCATACGTTTCCAAACGTTTCAGACCTCTTCCCATATGATAACTAGTGCAAATATATCCCTCTCTCCCCCTTCAAAACTGCCCAACAAAAAAAAAACTTGCTAGCAATTCCATTCCATGACAAGAACAAAAATGGGGAGACAAATTGGTCAATATGGCATTGGCAGCATTATTATGGCAGCAATATTGGTGGTAGAAGGTGGGCACAATAATGGCCCAACCAGAAGAATCCCAATCCCAAATGGATTTGGCATTGGCACCAGAAGAATCTCATGAACTGTACAAACCACAAGGAGATAATGAATTGGATTTGGAAGAAAGCAAATTCTTGTTCTGGCGAAAAAAAAAGGAGGAAGCAGTACACCCTCTACACCCTCTACACCCCTAGGAGGGTTTGTGAGCCAAATAGGACAGTGTTTTGAGGGAGTTAAAGGTAATGCGCAAGAATGTAAGGCTGAGTTTCAAGGGCTGGCCAGCATAGGAAGCGTGCTTAAAATAACCGGCACTTGCTGCAAAGTCTTGACCGGAATTGTAGAAGATTGCGTGGGATCCGCCATTGTTTTATTGCATCATGCTACTTTAACTGTGGCAGCCCTTAAAGCCTATTGCTTTACCCTCAGAACAGTAGGGCGTATTTTGCCATAAATAATTTTATCATCTTTATAGGTCATCATCATCATTCGGGTAATTTCATTTGATTCCGGTAAGAAATTCTCTCAATCCAAATTAAATATCACCGGAATAAGAATTTTATATGAAACAATCAACCCTCTTGCTTACCTAATCAAAGTATTTGATTAGTTATTATATTGTATGGATTATATTCATTCGGGTAGGGATCTAATTAATCTATTTTTCTTTTCTTGGATTTGGCTCCTCTCTCATTGTTGAAATGGACTGAAGAGGTCAGTCTATGAATATAAATGAGTGACACGTGTATTATACAAGATTTAAGGCTTGAGATCTCTCTATTATTCATTCATAAATAAAGATTGTATGCCATAATTTTCTTCTACAATTCCCGTCCTGCTGCAATTTTCGCAATAGCCAATCATCCAGGAAACATGTTAATGGTGAAAAGATACTAACTTGATCCAAATGCATTGCATCACTCGAAAATAAATTGAGCAAAACCCTAGATCTCTAAATAAAAGTAATTAAACAAAAGACCGGATAAAATAAAGGATGTTTATAGAATTCTATGGATAGAGAACTCCCTTCTGAGTTTAAAACATAGAAAAAGGTTGAGAAATCATGAGACATGTCGAGACATGAATAACGGAAGATCATGATCCCTTCTTTCCACAAGACGTACATGTTGAGAAAAAAAGTTGAGAAACCAGATATATATATTCATAAAGAGCTTAGAATTTTGCTACTTGTGGAAAGGCTGAGGTACATTGTAACACTGTGATACAACAAATGATGTTTATAGTTTAATGTTATTCATTATAAAGTTTTCGAAGCCGCCAACCAGATTGTGTCAACATTTCCCCTGCTAACTTGATTTGTAACTTCTGCCTCAAGTACATAATACAAAATCTTATAATCACACAACTCACCATATGCTTAACTTCCAATGAGAAATTAACAATAAACACCAAATGTTTAACTTCCAATGAGAAATTAACAATAAACTATATTTTTAATATGAAAAATTATTCAATTTAGTTTAAGTATAAATAAATGACATGTGTTCATGAGAAAGAGTGAACGAGATAAATATTTGACGGTGGAGAGTGATGGGTTCTGTGCCCACCAAATACCTGTATATATATTTTTACTCTTGTTTCTATTTATCTCTACTATTCTAGAAGATTTTGTTTAGGGTGCCAGTATTTGATTTTTTTTTAGTAAAATAATATAATTCATTAAAGAGAAGAATCGTGATTACAAATGTTGGGTGGTAAATACCCGTACCACACATGATCAATTTGTAAATGAGCTAACCTATGTGCCAAAAAATTGGCCTCCCTATTTATATGAGAAAAAGAGCACTCATCAAACAACAAGGCCAGTTCCCGTATGTACCAAAAAATTGGCCTCCCTATTTATATGAGCAAAAGAGCACTCACCAAACAACAAGGCTAGTTCCCGAATCTCATAAATAAGATCGCCTCCTTCCCACCAATATGGTTTGGAGCTATTGATTTCATTAATAGCCATTAGCGAATCACTATAAAAAACACAACTCGTGATGCCCGACTCCAATGCTATCTTAAAAGCAAATAATAAAGCATGAACCTCAACATAAAATGAGTCAGCAACAAAAGATAATTTCCGAGAAGCGCTAGTAATTACTTCCCCGTTAGAATTCCGAATAACTACTCCAAGTCTTGCAGTACCTTCCTGATCAAAGAAAGATGCATCCATATTTTTCTTCATTAGACATGGACGAGGAGGTTGCCACTTGAAGCATCGTTTTACAATGGGATCAGCTGTCGAAGGACAAGTATTCGCCTCACAAAACTGCTGCATCAGCTTAGAACCAGCCATAACCAAAGCATCCGGCATGCGGCAAATACCATTATGAACACATGAGTTCCTGTTTTGCCAAAGCAACCAAAGTATACAAATGGTATCATCTATCTTCCCTACCCTGACTGCTTCGAAAAGAAAATACGACCAGAAATCATCTTCCCCATCCAAGGCTGACATACAGGACTCCACCCAATTGGGCAGCCAGGTCCCAAACACGCTTGTTGAAAGAGCACTCGAAGAAGATATGATACGTAAAACTCTCTTGAACCCCGCAAGTGTCACAAGCATCGGAAATATCTAGCCCTCTAGCTTGTTGTAACTTCGGATATCCCAGGAATTGACCAAACAAATAATTAAAGCAGAAAACAACAAAACAAAATTTTCTTGTGGACCTATGCCACAAATTTCCACTATCAAATCAATCAATTACAATCAACAATCATAACAATCTCACTAGCAAACTCTCAATCTAATCAACCCAACACCATGGGTGATTCTCTCACAACAATATAAAGCTATATCAGCTTTTTCTCTCCCACAATCTTACACACATACAAAACCTAAACATAAACTGCTTATTAATACTAACACAAACTTAAACTCCAAGAATCCCTTATTAGGATTCTTGTCCACCAATCAAAAATCTCAGTCCAAATCTAATTAGGAATTGGGTCAAAATCCTAACAGTCTCCACCTTGACTCAAATTCCTTCATCAAAACTTAATTCAAATTCCTTCATCAAAGCTTAATTGCTCCACCCTTTGACCAAATCCACAAAAGTGACTTTATTCTTTGTTGGCAAATCCACATCCTTCTTCTCAATTTGATGTGAAGATACTGATCCATTTCCTCTAGTTGTGCTTCCAATCAAGTCACACAAATTCTTTGAATTCTTCACTCCTTTCATCACAATCATCGAACCTTTTGGTGATCTTCAAGCCTCCACCTCGGCAAGAATATCCATAACTTAAGCTATCCAACTTTCCAAGCGAAATCAAATTCCTTGTAAAGTTTGGAACATACCTCACATTCCCAAGCATCTTGACACTTCCATCATGCAAACGAAGTTTCACACTCCCAATGCCTTCAATTTTTTCTTCACCATTATTAGCCATGTAAACAGCCTTATCACACTTCTCAAGCTTCGAAAACCATTCTTTATTTGTGCAAATATGTTCAAGCAGAATCAAACACCCACATGTTTCTAGTGTCTTTCTTTTCTTCTTGCACTATCGAAACAACATCTTCATCAAAATATTCATCACTATCAACAACAGCAACATTAACACCACCCTTATTCTTCTCTTTAGATTTCATAAAATCCCCCAAATCTTCCATTAACTTCTTGCAGTAGGCTTTTATGTGGCCTATCTCATGACAATAATAACATTCCTTGCTACTCATATCTACCCTTGGCCTCAAACTTGATCTTCCTCTTTCATTGAATCTACTCCTCGATCTTGCATCATTCTTATCTCTTCCATTAGTTCTTCCACGCTCCATCGTGAGAGTACTATTCTCTTCATCTTTCTTTTCAGTTTCTTTCAATCTATCATACTCAAAAATTGCAGAAATCACATCTTACAAGCTCAAGGTTTTCCTACCAACCATCAAAGTTCTAGTCACAGGATCATACATGTCGGTAAGAGAATTAATCAACAAAAATGCTTTATCAACCTCTTTCATTATTTTCATCCACACTTGCTAGCTGAGTAACCAGTCTATTGAACTCGTTTAGGTGTGCTCTTAAACTTGTTCCCACCTTCATCTTCAATCCAAATAATTCTCTCTTCAAACACAACATGTTAGTAATCAATTTTGACATATAAATCGACTCCAACTAATCCATCAACTCCTTTGGGGTTTTCACATCTAACACATCATAGTTAATTTCAGTAGAAAGATTCAAACGAATTGTACTTACTGCTTTTCGTTGAATATCTCTCCACCTGTACTCATTCAGCGTTGCAGGCTTATCAGTTTTAAACACATCTCCCAATCCTTGTTGTACTAACACATCTGTTATCGTACTCTGCCACATCTGCAAACTGTTCGTTCCATTGAACGGCTCAATCTCAAATTTCAAAGCTGATCTGCCGCTAGTGTCTACCATCTCTAATCAACCAGACTCTGATACCACTTGTTGTAACTTCGGATATCCCAGGAATTGACCAAACAAATAATTAAAGCAGAAAACAACAAAGCAAAATTTTCTTGTGGACTTATGCCACAAATCTCCACTATCAAATCAATCAATTACGATCAACAATCAGAACAATTTGACTAGCAAACTCTCAATCTAATCAACCCAATACCATGGGTGATTCTCTCACAACAACATAAAGCTATCTCAACTTTTTCTCTCACACAATTCACACACACACAAAACCTAAACATAAATTGCTTATTTATATTAACACAAATTTAAACTCTAAGAATCCCTTTCTTATTAGGATTCTTGTCCACTAATAAAAAATTCCAATCCAAATCTAATTAGAAATTGAGTCAAAATCCTAACAATTATTAATGTAGGCTTAATTGGCAAAACGTTCCATAACTTGTTAAATAAAATACTTCATTTTTAGCATAACATTAGAGCCCCAAATTAACTTCCAAACATTCTTCAAAAAAAAAAAAAAAAACTTCCAAACAGGATGCCTTTCTTCCATCGACAAATCAACTCTACCAAGTACTTTCTTTGCCAAATAATAAGCCGATCGAACTGAGAAGACACCTAATGATGAATCATTCCATATCAAACAATCCATGGTCGGAACACGAGGGATAAGTAATCATGCCAGTAATTGATTTGGTGGGTACAAATTAAATTATATATAATATTCCTTATAAAATGTTACTATTTAAAAATAGTATTGATAATTTTTGAGGGATTTAAAATAGTATTAATTAATTTAATTTATGAAGAACAAAAAAAGGAATAACATATTATTAAAAAAACAAAGGAATAACATAAATCTATACTATATATAAAAGCACGAATAAGGGGAAACTTTATGTTTTCCGATTGTACCCTTTTTTTCAAATATATATTTCTAAATTACCATTATTAAATAATATTTTAATTATTTTAATATTAAAATAATAAAAATTTAGATTATCCTCATTAATTAGGATCCAACGTGGCCAATAGGGATGCCCCACATCATCTTTATCTTTTGAATTTTCGTCCAAAACATTTTCCAAGTCGGTTTAGGAGAAGATCAATTTTGTCCAGAAATTTTAAGGGCAAAATCGTCCCCAAAATGGCAGAATTAAGTCTCGAGAACATAAAAGTTGTAGATCTCGGAATCCTTTTTCCAACGGTACCTCATTTGCATTTTTCTGAGCTCTGGATCAAAAGTTATGAATTTTCTTCCAAAACTGCTCTTGTGAAATCCTCCTTTAAATAGGATTTAACAATGCTACATCAGGGCTGAATCATTATTGCATCATAATTATTGATTGGACTTGGACTCGTTCTGTGGGCTTCCATATTAACGAATTGAGTCTAAGAATATCAGATTTAGATTTCAAGACATATGGCTTGCCAATTTGGACTTCATGGACTCAAACGAGCCTAATGAGCCTATTGGGTCGAAATGAGACAAAATCAATAGTTTTTCTAAATCTATCTATACTATATATAAAAGTATGAATAATGGAAAACTTTATGTTTTCCGATTGTACACTTTTTTCAAATAAATTTCTAAATTGACATTATTAAAATTTATTATTTAAAAATTAATTATAAAATTTCAATTTAGACAGAATTATAAGTTTGTAAAATTGATTTTCATTGATGAACATGCAAATTTCTACGAATAATAGGAAACTTTATGTTTTCCGATTGTACCCTTTATTATTTAAAAATTTCAATTTAGACCGAATTTTTATAAGTTTGTCAAATTGATTTCCGCTAATGAAAATGCAAATTTCCTTTGCTATTATTTTTGAATTTAATATTTTACTTTTAATTTCAATTTTTTAAATGTCAATAAAAAGATTAAACTAAGACTAACACGTAAAATACTATTGTTAGTGAAGCTCCATCTTGTAGACACCCATTTTTGGACCTATATCCTTTAATTTGTATTCGTCTCCATCGTTGCACTTAAAGGGCATTTAGGTCAATTCTTAATTTTCTAAGTAATTTAGTTCATTCAATTGCATTTGACATTATTCGTTACTTTTTACTATTATCATTATTTAGTCTTGCATTAATGTGTCATACTCTATCATTTGCATTTTTTGCATAATAGAGGAAGGGCTAAGCACTTTGGGTCAAATCCCCTCCTTTTTCTTTCATTAATAGGCCTCCTACCACTCTTTGACATTGTGATCTTCATGAAAAACTTTTGGGCCTCTACTAAATATGTGCTTTCTTTTGGGCTATTTGTTGGGCCATTACCTTACTCATTGGGACAAATTTTCTTTGGCCTGTTTTAATTTGGACCGTTGCACCATTTCTATTGATTCCCCAAAGCCAATTGCCTCTCATGCAAAAATATGGAAATTGGAAAATAAAAAAAAGTAGAATTTCATTCTGCATGTTTTAATTTACAAAATACAAAAAAATTAGAAATTGGAAAAATCTCAGCACAAAAAAAATTTCATTTCTCCTGCATTAGTTTACAAGCTTTACAAAATACAAAATGAAAACACAAGAAAAAAATAAAAGCATTTGCACTAGTATTTTTCATTGCAACAAAAAAGACATTGAAAATACAAAAGTTGATCTTCCTTTCCAGCTCCAAGTCCATGGCACTTTTCACTCAAAGGCTCTTTTCAAGATGACTCCAGTATCAACCCAATGGCACCACCATTCAGTACTTGATTGTTAGCATTCGACTTTAAGCTTGCCTAAGGTTACATTCCTCTCTTGAGTTTTATTTGGTATAGGACTTGAATCTGCAAGCGTGGAAAAGATTAAATGCACACACATATACAAGTTGTCAAGGATTCATAAATTCACACCATGAGGAAAGGCAAAGCAAGTTGGATCGAACAGGTAGAGGGTAGTCGAAGTCAACAAGAACATTCACATTGCAGCAACAATAGATCACAAATGCAGCAAGATACTCTTTCTCAGGAGAAGTCAAGCAATCAAGTTACAGGATCTACATATGTCAATATGATACAAACTCAATTTTGTTGACATGTCATTGAAGTTCAAAAGGAAAAAGACAGAGTATGGAAAGAAAACATGAACAGTTGTGCATAAATTAAGCCAACAACAGAAGTAAATCCCAAGTCAAGACAGCAAGGTAAGCAGCTGCACATGGTCACTAATTCAGGCAAGGTTACAAGCACAAACAGAAAACAGCAAGCAAAGGCAGCAGGATCTTGCAAGCATTGAACACTGAAACAAGGCACATTACTAAGTTGCAGGCAATGCACACACATGAGCAATGAAAGTATTGAGTGCAAGGAAATTCAAATTATTGAGAATAACAGTTTTATATTTCAACTTAATTTTTCAAATTGGGAAAGTTTCCATCCAGTTTTCAAAATTTTCAAAATGGGAAAGTTCCCACCAAGTTTTTAAGTTTTCAAATTGGGAAAGTTCCCATCCAGTCTTCAAAGTATTAAATTTAGCTCTTTTTCAAATCGGGAAAGTTCCCATCAGTTTTCAAAGTATTCAATTTAGCTCTTTTTCCAATTGGGAAGGTTCCCATCAATTTTCAAAGTATTTAATTTAGCTCTTTTTCATATCGGGAAAGTTCCCATAAGTTTTCAAAGTATTTAATTTAGCTTTTTTTTCAAATCAGGAAAGTTCCCATCAAGTTTTCAAAGTATTTAATTTAACTTTTTTTCAAATTGGGAAAGTTCCCATCAGTTTTCAAAGTATTCAATTTAGCCGGTTTTCAATTAAGGGAAAGTTCCCGTCAGTTTCGGTTTCAGTTTTCAAAGTGGGAAAGTTCCCATCAAAAACATTTTTCAAACTGAGTCGTTTTAATGGTAAGTTTTAAAGAAAATCCTCTCATGAGGAGCCCAAAAAGGGAACAAACAATAAACTGGTTCAATTCCCAACATTCCTATTTCAAAAATCCAAAATCCATTTTTGCTTGTTTATTTGCTTAATTTCAAAGATTAATAAAAGAGTTTCATGGCATGAAAATATTAAAAAAAAATAGAAACAACCAATAATAGAAACCCATAGTCAGTTCTAGACTAGTCAGTGCCGTCATTTTGACGGGCGTCGTGGGGGTGTTAATCCTTCCCCACACGTACCCGACTCCCGAACTTTAGACTCTGGTTAGAAGACCGTTTATTAGGTTTAGTGTCACCTTTGCCAAGCTCAGGTTAACATTAGGCTTAATAATCTGATAGGTGGCTAATCACACCTACCATAAAAATGATTAGTGGCGACTCCATAGATAGAAACAATAGTTTCCCCATTTTAAGTCGTTTAGCGGTAGGGTTCGGACCCCGGCCCCGGACGTTGCGACACATCTCTTCGTTTTTGTTTTTGAATGGAAAAAGCAAGATTTGTTCAATTGAATAAAGATAGGCACAGTAAAGTGCATAGTACAAATAGCAAAATAGAACACGAGCAACCAAAACACAGTCCAGCTCAAGCAAAAGCAAACAAGACACAATCAAGCAAACACAATAAGAAAAATTAAATTGCATGAATCAATCAAAACCCCCCTTTGCCAAATCATCCGCTTCGAAGATAGTTTCATCAAATATGAGGCAAATCAATTGAAACAACATGAAATGTCTGCTTCCTTACTCTCTTCGTTATATAATGTTTTGTTGCATTCACTTTGTTCAATTGGAAATAGTTGAGTTAGAAGAGTAGGTGATATTAAGATTTTGATTTTCTTGTTTCTGTGTGGTTATCAAAATTTCGTAAGATGGTTATTATAATTTCATGAGGAGGTTATCAAATTTTCATAGTGTGCTTACCAAAATTTCATATGGAAGTTATCAAAATTTCATAGGAAGGTTATTAAAATTTCATAGTGTGGTTACCAAAATTTCATAGGATCAGGTTATTAAAATTTCTCAGGAAGGTTATTGAAATTTCATAGTGTGGTTATCAAAGAGATTATCAAAATGTCATAACGAGGTTATAAGAATTTCATATGGTTAACAAAATTTCATAAGAAGGTTACTAATATTTCATTGGGAGGTTATCAAAATTTCATATGAAAGTTATAAAAGTCTCAATTTCGTAAGGAGTACCAAAATTTGATAGAAGGTTATCAAATCTCATAGAGTGATTATCGAATCACAGAGATCGGATTATCAAAATTTATAGGAAGATTATCAAAATTTCATAGAGTTGTTATCAAAATTTCAAAGCGAGGTTATCAAAATTACATAGTGTGATTATCAAAATTTCATAGAGGGGTCAACAAAATTTTATAGAGAGGTTATCAAAATTTCATAAAGAGGTTATCAAATTTTCAAAATGTGATTACCAAAATTTCATAGTGGTATTTCTGGAGAGGTTATCAAAATTTCATAGTATGGTTACCAAATTAGGAAGGTTATTAAACTTTTATTATGGAGTAATCAAAATTTCATGGAGGATAACAAAATTTCATATGAAGGTTATCAAAATTTCATAGTTTAGTTTTCAAAATTTCATAAGAGGGTTATCAAAATTTCATAGTATGTAGATAAAAATTTCATAGGGAGAGGTTATCAAAATTTGTAGTTATCAAGATTTCATAAGGAGATTATCAAAATTTTATAGGGAGGTTTGTCAAAATTTTATAAGAAGGTTTATCAAAATTTCATAACGAGGTTATAACAATTTCATAGTGTGATTATCAAAATTTCAGAGGGTGATTACTAACAATTCATATGGAGGTTTTTAAATTTTCATAATATGGTTATCAATATATCATATGTAAGTTATCAACATCTCATAGATTAGTTATCAAAATTTCATTGGGAGATCTTTAAAATTTCTTAGGGAGGTTAACAAAATTTCATAAGAAGGTTAAAAAAAATTTATAAAAGGTTCTCGAAATTCCATAGTATCGTTATGAAAATTTCATAGGAAGGTTATCAAAATTTCATAAGGAGGTCATCAAAAATAGTGTAATTATCATATAATTTAATAGGGAGGTTATCATAATTTCATATAAATATTTCATTTAAACACATTGGACGTTGCACGTGAAAGTTAAAACTAGTAACTTAAAAGAGACCGATTGACAACATTTAATGATTTTTTTTAAATTTTTTTTATATCAAACAAATACAATTATGCAAGGTTAGTCAAAACATCTACGGCCAGGAGAGAGCTGTTCTCGTTCTGGCAGCTCATTGGGCAAGAGATCCAGCTTCTTTCGCTAGAGGGTGTGACCTTTTGAAGAATCTGATGCTCCTGAACCTGTTACTGATTTCCCCAATGTCATCCTTGACTGGTTGTTGCTTCCAGTGGACAACATTTCTTCCTTTGATGATTGTCATCCATTTTTTGTCTCTAGCTTCAAACCATATTTTGTCCACCCCATTGTTGCTAAGTCTCTGAAGTGCCATTCTAATGAACTTACTCTTTGCTGTTGTTCTGTTGATTGCTTCCATGCTGCGCACTATGACTATGGCATTGCCACTCTAATCTCTTGCTATGAGCGCCATTCCAAAACTGTTCATCTGATGTGCCCTTCTCATCTGTGCAAAAACCATCCATTCGTCCCTCGCTATTTGCGGTAGACCATGGTGATCATACTCCATTTCTGATGGTCTCATGGTACTAGGTAGGCTTCTTTGTGGTTGTGAATCAAAAGCTGCCAGGTTCCGTTGTATATGATCCTTCGCTTTCCTCAATGTGGCTTCAGGATTGGGTTTTGCTCCTTTGAAGCAGACCTCATTTCATTGTATCCATATAGCCCAGAGGCATGTTGCAAAGGTAACTGAGAAATACCTCCCCTGTTCATTAACCCTTTGATCTCCTTCCAGCCATTGCATTATCCATTCTCTTATATTGGTTTCCTCAAACAAATGGGTTCTTAAACCTAAATCCGTTCCAAACCATATTGCTCTTGCAAAATCACAATCCCAAAAAAGGTGGTTTATGGTTTCCTCATGTCTTTCACATAATCTGCAGATGTTTTCCACTGACAACCCTCTTCTTTGTAGTTCCTCCGTAGTTGGGAGGCAGTTGTTGCACACCTTTCATAAGAAGACAATAATCTTTCTTGGTAATTTCAAGTTCCATAGTTTGAACCATTGTCTTTGATTGTCAAAAACAAGCCTTTCCCTTCTAGTGTCTCTCAAAATCAAACGGTATGCTCCTTTCACAGTGAATCTGCCATTGAAGCTTTCCTTCCATACCACTTTGTCCTCCCGGCCAAAAATGGAGTTATTTCTTGTTAGGAGTTCTTTTTTTTTATTTTGCTGCAGTAATCCATCAAGTAGCCATCCCACCCATTGTTGATCAATTGGGCATTTAAGATTTTCTGCAGTAATGGCTTGCTGGTCGGTCGGGATGCATTGGAATCTTTGCTTTAGTTGGCCATTCTGGATGAACAGCTTATCCCCTCCATATATTTGTATGTCCATTCCTTTGATACATACATCCCTGCCTTCCAATTTACTCCTCCGCACCCAGGAATCTCCTTGCTTTCCTTGCACTTCTTCAAAACACTTTGATTGGCAGTATTTTGCAAGCATCATTTTAGGCATAAGTTCTTGAGGAGATTCTATAATTTTCCAAGCCTGCTTGGCAAGCAGCGCTTTATTCAATCTTCTGTTTCCTAAACCCCAATCCTCCTGCTCCTTTTGGTCTGCATAGATCCTCCCACTTCATTAAGTGCATCTTTCTCACTATGTCATCATGCCCCCACAAAAAATTCCTTACTGTTCTATCCACCCTCTCGTAGATCTGTTTTAGTGCTTTAAAAACTGCCAACTGATAATTCGTCATGCTTGACAGAGTCGATTGGATAAGGGTTTGTCTCCCTGCCTGAGATAAAAGTTGAGCTTTCCAAGCTTCAAGTTTTTTTCTGAAGTTTTTCCAACAGTGGTGCAAAAAAGGCTTTCCTTTTCCTTAACAATCCTAAATCCATTCCAAGGTATTTTCCTGGTTTTTGGGCTAGGCTCATTCAAATGATTCCTTTAAACCATCTCTTATGTCTTCCATTGTAGTTTGAACTCAAACAGAAGCTCAGATTTTTGTTCGTTAACTCTTTGCCCTGAGATGAAGCAGTATCTTTTGATGATTTGTTTTACCTTCCGGCATGATTGAACTGTGACCTTGAAGAAAAGAAAAGTATCATCTGCAAACATTAGATGATTAATGGGATCAGCCCTTCTGGCAATCTTAACACCTTGTATTTCTCCTCTCTCTTGTGCTCTAAGCATCATGAGTGAGAAGACATTCTGGCACATAATGAAGATGTATGGTGAAATGGGATCTCCTTGTCTTAGCCTCTTTTCTGGATTGAATCTTGCAGTCGTGCCACCATTGATAAGAATTTGGTACGACACAGTTTCCACACATTGCATTATAATTTGAATCCAATGGCTGTTGAAACCCATCTTCTCTAAGATAACTTTTATAAAAGTCCAACTAAGTCTGTCATAAGCTTTATTCATGTCCAGTTTTAGAGCTCCGAATGTTCCTCTTCCTTTCTTTTTCTTGAGCACTGTGTTGATAATCTCCGCCCCAATAGTCACATTATCATGAATAGATCTCCCATGGATGAAAGCTGCTTGCAGTGGAGTAATAACTTGGTGGAGACAATGCTTAAGTCTATTAACCAACACTTTAGAAGCAATTTTGTATATTACCGTACAGAGGCTAATAGGCCTGAAATCATTCACCATTTCTATGTTGTTGATCTTAGGAATTAGAGCAATAAGCGTTATGTTCAGTTCTTTTAGGATAAACCCTGATTTCAGGAAGGCCAAAACATCTGCAGTATTATCATTCCCCACAATGTGCCAGTATTTTTGGAAGAAAAAAGCTGGCTTACCATCTACACCTGGGGCTTTAAAAGGTCTCATCTGGAAAACTGCCTTCTTGACCTCCTCTCGACTGAAAGGCCTATCAAGGATCTCATGGTGTCGACCAGTGAGCTGTGGAATCTGAAGGTCTTCACTTTCATGTTTAGTCTGTTCTTCAGTTGCATCCCCTTGTGTTGAGAAGACTTCCTTAAAGTAATTTAAAAATTCTTCCTTTATCTCCTTTGGATCTCCCAAGTTTTGGCCATTTCTTCTTTTTAATGCAGTGATCATGTTCTTTGCCCTTCTCCTCTTGGTTATAATGTGAAAGAACTTGGTATTCCTGTCCCCTTGCACTATCCAGTTTGTTCTTGATTTTTGCATCCACATTATCTGTTCTTGCTCCAATAATTCCTCCAGTTTTCTTCTTTTGAGAGGTTCCTTCATTTGATTCTTTGTCTTATCAATGTTCATTTGGATCTCTTCAAGCTCCTTCTCTAGTGCCTGTTTTCTGTGAAAGATGTTTCCAAACTATATTTTATTCCATAATCTCAGCTCATCTCTTGTTATCTTAATCTTCTGCACTAGTTTGTACGCATCTGAGCCTCCACTTTCTGATTCCAACTTCCTTTGATCACCTCCTCACATTGTTCATTTGTGGACCACAACATTTCGAATCTGTATGGTCTCCTCTTTAATCCATCTTGTTTGTCAAATTGGAGAAGCAACGAACTGTGATCCGATGCTGTGATTGGTAAGTTTGTGATTACAGCATTTCCAAAATTTTTGAAACCAGTTTGCATTGGCGAAAGCTCTGTCCAACCTCTCCCACGTACATTGGCTTGGATCTCTTCTGTTAGACCAAGTAAAGTGAAGGCCTTTGTTGGGAACTTTAGCTAGGCTACAAATATCCAGACATTTTTGTAGATCGTCCGCTCCCCTAATTTGTGAGGAAGCATTTGATAGTTTGTCTCCATTATTGAGAACTTGGTTGAAATCCCCTAAGATGATCCATTCTTCATCTTTGGTGATATTGAGACTAATTTCAATCAACTGATCCCACACTTGTTTCCTATTTTGGAATTCAGGGCTACCATAGAAACAAGTCACCCAGCTTCTAATCTTACCTGAGATCCAGTACAACATAATGAAATTCTTATTAACAAAATAGGTGGACACTTTTACATGATCTTTCCAAAGTAAACAAGTTCCACAACTCCGACCTAAAGCTGAGGTACCTACATAATGTTGGAAGCCCCAGCTCTTAGTGAGCTTTCTTACATTATCTACAGATGCTTTTGTTTCCATAATGAAGAAAAGGCAAGGGTTAAATTTTGCGCTAAGTTCCCTACCATGTTGAATCGTTAGAGGCTTATGGATGCCTCTAACGTTCCAGCTTAGTATACTCATGGCGTCTTGGGAGGTTGTTGTGGGACAACCTGCCTCAACCCGAGCTCATTGCTTTCACCATTTCTGATTATAACAGCGCCTTGGCTCTGTCTTTCCATTACAGCCACCATTTCATTGACATCCAAACTCTGGAGTCTCTGACGGATTCTTCTCCCATCTTCAGAATCAGTGTCACTGTGACTCTCATCCATTCTGATCCTTTCCTTTTCTATCTTGTTGTCCCTGGTCATTGTTGTTTCTTTCTGTTTTTTCATCATTTGTAGAGTCTTTTAAGAAGGCAGAGACAAAATCCTCTTCACTGACTGTGCATTTATAGCCTGGGATTAAAGCAACTTCTCTATCCTCCTCTCGCTGATGTGTGGTCTCTTGAGGTTGTGTAAGTTCCTCATTGCTTTCCTGGATTAGGTACAGACTGTTGGTGGCATCTTGAATCTGAAAATTGTACATCCCATCTCCCACTAGCCTTAAGCTGTCACCATTCTCCCCATTTAGTAATAAGTTCATCTGAAATTCAGCAGTTTCCCTGGATCTTCTTTTTGCCATTGAGCTGCTCTCTGTTTCGTTTCCATCCTCCTGGACTAGTTTGGCATTTGTAAACATTGTTCCTCCTCTAGGTACATTAGCCCATCTGGGTTCACAGCTTTGCACATAAGGTGTATTAAGTTTGCGCATTTGAAGTCCACTCAGCATATAGTCACTCTGCCTAATGATCTCTTGGCAGATATGATCAAACCTGGACTGCTCCCTTGCAAAAGCGAACATCATGTCATCATAGTCAGCTTGGTTTTGGAAGTCGCCCTCATACCTTGCATGGATTCTCTGTATCCTTTCAACAGAGTTATGAAACTCAGCAACTGGGTCATCAATGGGGCTTAAAGGATACTGCTCCTGTTGATTCTCATCGATTAGAGGGCTTGGTTGATTTGGGTGCCTCTGCATCAATTGACTTAGCTCTCCTTGAAGTCTTTCGATACGCTGGTCCAGGTTCCTGTGGAAAGTATCTGTGTTGCTTTCCTCCAAATTGGGTAGACCCTCTACAAGTTCCCTTGAAGCCTCCACCTGATTCTGTTCCCCTTGCAGTTGTATTGGGGGGGAATAGCGTTCGATCTCTTGACTCTCATATGGCATTTCTTCAGTTGGCTCATCTCCTTCTTGCTCTCGATTCTCCAGACTATTTTCATCTTGTGGTAACTGAAGTGTGATTTCTTGTGTTTGGGATGGCTCATCCCGCTGGCTTAGGTTGGCTCTTGCATGATCAATATGCTGATTTGGCATATCTCCAATATGAAGTTGTTGTAGTGGGACCAGTGCTTGATGTTGGCTCTCCTCCCTTCTGTCCTCCTGGTCTTGGATTCTTCCTTGTTGCTGATTTTGGTTTCCTTGCTGAGGAGGGTCAGTCGCCATAGGTTTTGGGCCATGCAATCCTCTTTGAATGTCAGCTAGAGCTTCTTGAAAGTTGCTCTCAATTTTCCTTATCTGCTCATCAGTGATCTGCTTTTTTGGCACTTGTCTATATCCAATTCTTGTATTTCTCCTGCTTGCCCTTGTGAGGTATGCTCTCATTTGGTTTGAAAAATGGGTAGTATCCGTTTCCACCACGATTGGGAGGCCATGTCTCTGGCTAGTTCTGTTGAGCCCTCTGTTGATCCTTCTTTCAACTTCCTCAAAAGTGCTCATGTAGTTTCGGTGTGTATGGTCTATTTCCCCATAGTTGAGGCAGATTTTTTGGATCCTCTCATACCTGAAGCGAACCCATTGAGAAGTGCCATCATCTCGCTCTAAAGTGCAGCATGACACCAATGAAACAGTAAGATCGGCACTAATTCTCACTCTCATGAAACGAATGTTTCTGGGCCTTCTATTTTCCCAATCTATTTGGAGCACCTCCCCTGCTGATAAAGCCATCCTTCTTGCTATAAGTGGTTGTAGGTACTCAAAGGGTAGGTCCCATATTTGAAGCCATAGTGCTATTTTGGGTAGCCTTGCTTGTGCCAATGGAATATTAGGATTCCATGGTTGTTGAACAAAAATTGCACCATCTATCGCCCAGGGGTTTGCATGCACTCCTACTATTCTGTTAAGTTCTCTTTCATAGTGAATATGAAATGTGTTGTCATCTCTACCAAGGACAATCGCTCGTCCCCTTAGTTCCCACTCTCTGTTGATGTAGTTCTGTATGAATTCAATGGAGAATCTTCTTGCATCCAGAAGGAACCCCACAAGACATTCATAACCCTCACTTCTACGTTCTTCCAGTTCCGCTGTGGAGAAGCTGAACACGTGACTTCTCCTTGGATGCATCTGTGGTGCTGTGGTCGGAACATTAATGCGTTCATTTTGAGCGCTATCTCCACTCTCCTCCGACGATGAATCACTGTTGGTCCAGCTGCATTCTTGCATCAGACGTATTCTAGTGATCCTTTGTGGAACCATTGAGTTTGGTGATTCTTCAGTCAGGGGTGTATTCTTGGGTTTGTTATGGAAATGTTTTTGGATTTTGATTGGGTTTATGGTTAAAGACTTATGATTGTATTGATGCTGGTAGGGTCTCTGTTTGGTATATAAGGGTGTAGTTTGGGGTTTCCTGTAAGGAAAGAAGCGATGGCTCTGCCTCTTCCTCTTCAGTGTCTCCTCGTTCTTCATGATTGTAATAATGGTAATCCTCGAAAACAGTCGAAATTACGGCTACACTTCTTTGAAAGCTGAACAGCCCTTTCTCCTGATTAGTAAAGCTTGCACGAGACTTTGGAAGCGAGGCGTCTTTGGCTGGAACCTTGAGCAAAAGAGGAGGAGACGATAAATGATAACTTCTGCTATCAATTGATTGGGTTTAGGGTTATTAATGAAACTGGGAAGGGATAAGGACGGGTTACTTTAATGATCGAATCTATGTCGACAATAAATGAGATGAAAACAAAGGGACAAAACGTCGAAAGCAGAAGTTTCATAGGCTATTTGGTAAGATAGGTATTGTGTGGAGCATGAAAGAAATTTGTTTTGAGATTGAAAGATTTAGGTTTTGTGAATCAAAGATGAAAGGATTTTGGTAAAAACAAAGGATAAATCACTGGAAAGGAAAATTAGCCGGCTAGGGTTCCGGTGGCGTCCTCTTTCGAGGAGAGGGATTTGGGAGAGAAGCGCGTAGGTATCACGCGAATTTATAAGATAATAACAATTAATGAATAGTGTCGCATAAAAATGGGACAAATTGACTTAGATAAATTGGAAAGTAAATAATTTCTAAAATTTCGAAAAAGTACTATGACGAAACAATTAAATAAGACACATAAGAACGGATAAACTGTCATAAAAGTTGTAAAACGGATCAAAGATTACAAAATTTGAAATGAAATGGAACAAAAAAGAATGTTGTGAAAGGACTCAAAATTTTAATTGGTAAAATGACACACATGAAAGTTGTACATTAACAGCACATATATAATATATTTATATAAGATCTATATGGCTCAAAAGTACATAAAAAAATTTTGTATTTTAGATTAAAAAGCTTCCATTTGTTATGTTCCAATAAGATCCCACTCCCTCTGTGTAACTATCAAATCCTGTAACATGACTCAAAAGGATGAATTCCAAAACATAAATATGTCCATTGAAAAAAAAAAAAGTAAAGACCATGTATATTATAGCAGCAATTAAGAACACAGAACGGCTCCATATCAGTTTACAAAGAAAACGTTTTCAAGTTGTTATAATAAATCAAGTACTATAAATTCCCAGCATTCTCCTTCAACCCATCCATCAGAACCATTTCTCAAACACTAATAAAAGACTTGGTAAGAATAATTTCCTAGTGAAATTCAGCATGGTGGCGGTATCAAGGAAGTCAAATTCTATGATGTTAGGTTTAGCAATCATGGCCATGTTGGCAACAACAGGAAGGGCTCATGATAAACTGATCCTACCATTTCCATTTCTGCCAATTCCAGGCCTGTTATTCCCTGCAGATGTACAACAATGTTGGTCATCTCTTTTTAGCATTCAAGGTTGTGTCATGGAAATTTTCACTTCACTTTTCCGTTGCCAAATTGGCATTATTGGCCCTACTTGTTGCCGTGCCATTGCTGGAATTACCAACAATTGTTGGCCTAAAATGTTCCCTCTCACCCCCTTTTTCGCCCCATTGCTTCGGGCTTCTTGTTCATCACGACTTTCGGGAGCCAATATGAATGATGTGAACAAGCTGTCTGTTCCAGGGTTATTACCATATGTGCCAGGACATGAAATTAAGGAATGTTGGTCGCCTCTTACTAACGTTAAAGATTGTGTTTTTGAGATTTTTAGGTCACTTCGTGGTAACCGGATTGGTCACATTGGCCCGGGTTGTTGCAAGGCCATCGTAAATGTGAGTGACAGTTGCTGGACAAAGTTGTTCCCTTTGAACCCTTTCTTCCCTCCATTGCTCAAGAATTCCTGTATTCGGGTCGCGCATGCGCCTGCTGTTCCAGCAGCACCTAAGCCATGATATCAACTCAACATTTGAGCTCTTGGTTGGTCAAGCCCTTACTAAAACTATTTTTGTGTTTTCTTCCATCTTTTAAACAATTAATGAAGATCTTGGTCCTGTTTCTGTTTAGAGAAATTTTCTTTAGTAGTTTAGGCTCCCTAGCTATGTCAGATCAATTGTGTTCTTGTTGTAATGTTTTAGGGGCTGTCTTTTGACTCTTAATAATAAATTACTGTTTCGTTTAGAATCCAAATGCTCATTAAACGAAAAATTCTATAAAATGAAAGATAAGTTTACTTTTTGGGCTAAAATTTGACTGGTAATGAAACTGCCAAATCCCAATAAAAAAAAGGATATTCTGTACTCCCTCCATCACTTATTATTTTTAATTTAACAGCTATAAAATGTATGAGATTAAGAAATGAATATTAGAGGTTTTAAATTAAGTTTTTCATAGTTTGTTCTGAATTTATATCTCTTTTGAACTTGCAGCGTTTGGACGTTTTGCCCACTGAACTTCAATTTTAAATATTTTATCCCCTAAATTCTCAATTTTGAACGTTTTACTCCCTCTCAAACGATTAGGCTAATTAACGGCACCGTCATACCGATGACGTGGTATTGCCACATCGGACCAAACTGATGACATGGCAATGCCATGTGGCATTTTTTGTGTCGCGTGACATTGCCACGTTAGCAATATCACGGTTTTGTTAACCTAATCGTTTGAGAGGGGACAAAAAGTCCAAAATTGAGAGTTCAGGGGACAAAATGTTCAAAATTGAAGTTCAAGGAGCAAAACGTCCAAACGCTACAAGTTTAAGGGGAAAATGGTACTTTTATAGTTTGTTCCCCTTTGTATCATTTAAAAAAAAAACTTAATTTTGGCTTTACTAATTAGAACTATAAAAAACCAACAAGGGATTAGATCTAATGGTAAACGGCTTGTTCCAGTTTAAGCAGGTCTCAGGTTCGAGATCTTGCGTACGCAGCTGCCCCTATTGGTAGACTAACCCACTATAACTAGGTGCGCGATGCGGGTCAGATCCGGATTAATCAGAACAAAACTTTGGATACCGAATGGGTACCAAAATAAAATTAGAACTATAAAAATGAGATTTGAATCCATAAACATGGGACAATATTGATTATTGATCACAAAATCTATTAATTAACTTAATAAAAAAATTGGACAAGATGCACACTAAGAAATTAAGTAAGAATAAAAACTATTCTCAATCTTTATAATGGTTGGTAAATCTATAACACGAGAAACATAAAGATACGAAATCAGAATTTCATATTTAATATGCAATGTTTATATAAACCTCCAAATCCAAGTTCTTTCAATCACCCATTTTGAAGATTGTAATTTGTAAACAAATTAAAGAAGTTGTCCAAATCTAAATTATAGCTCCTATATGGCTATCCTACCAAACAATACTATCAAAGTCCTAGAAGATCATGTTAGCCATGTATCTCCTCCACCAAACTCAGTTCCCACAACCTCTCTCCCTCTCAACTTCTTCGACATGAAATTCCTCCCTTCTGCTCCCGTTCAACCCCTTTTCTTCTTTGAATTCCCATTCCCAACCTCCTTTTTCATGCAAAACATCCTTCCCAATTTCAAAGCATCTCTCTCACTAACTCTGCAACATTTCTTTCCTTTAGCAGGCAATCTTGTGTTACCTCCACCTCCTCAAATTCCTTACATTCACTATAAAGAAGGTGATTCCGTTTCGCTTTTCGTCAATGAATCCACAGCAGATTTCAACCACTTGGCAAGCAATAACGCCCGGAAATTTCAAGAATTGCAATCTCTTGTCCCAACATTGCCACCTGCGGCAAAGGGTAGTGATAATAGTTTCATGCAGAAACCTCTCTTGGCTATCCAAGTCACTGTATTTCCCCTGGTAGGAATTTCCATAGGTTTTGCATTTTACCATGTCGTAGCTGATGGAAGAGCATTTATTCATTTTATGAAATCATTTGCATCTGTTTTCTCGTCTCGAGGAGACATGACTTGTCTCAAAGATTCCTTCCCCAAGTTCAATAGGGATTTGATCGAAGATCCTTTAGGTCTAACCTCCATTTTCGTGAAGGAGAAGTTAAAACCAAGGGATTTACCCTGCATTAATCCCATTCACAAGGTTCGAGTCACTTCTATCCTCAAACCATCTCAAGTTGAGTTATTGAAAAATTATGTCACAAAAAAGTGCATGGAGCCACTAAGGATGTCAAATTACGTTGTAATATGTGCTTACATGTGGGTTTGTTTGATCAAATTACAACAAAGTCAAACTCATCATGATAATTTGTCACAAACAGGGGATTCCAACTCTGTTTCCCATTTCATCTTTACAATAGATTGCCGAAAGCGACTGAAATTGCCCCCGACATACTTCGGAAACTGCCTCTTACGTAGCACTGCAACAGCTAAGAAGAGTGAGCTAATAGGAGAAAATGGAATTTTTGTGGCTGCAAGGGCCATTGCGAAGGTGGTTATGGAATTCGAGAAAGGGTCATTGAAAGAGACAGAGACATTATTGTCGTCTTCAAAAGCAATGGAATTAATCAAAATGGAAGCAAAAAATGTTATAATGGTTGAAGCATCACCAAAATTTGGTGCCTATAATATGAGTTTTGGGTCGGGAGGGACTAAAAAGGCGGAACTCGCTAGCATTGGTTCATCAGAAACTGCTACTGTGTTTTCTATTGCTGATAGCAGAGAGGAAGGTGGGGTTGAATATGGCTTGGCACTTGCTTCTTCTGAATTGGATAGCTTCAATGCTATTTTTAATGGAAGATTAAAGTTACCCTTCAGTCGCCTTTAAAACTTACTTTGACATATATTCATGAAATTAGCTTCCATAATTTAATTTCTGGAGTGTTTTGATGTATTTTAAGAACTTAGGAAGAAGAAATTTGTTCTATTGCAACTAAATTTAGTTCTTGCTATTTTCCCTTGATTAATATGATTGTTCAATTCAATGCTGTTCATAATGCTAATGAGCTGTTAGGGATATTGTGCGTGGGAAATTTAGAGGTCTCTTTTCAGCGGCCAATTTGGCAGCATTTCCCCTGCTTTTTGCAAGAGCAAGGCAATATTTATTTCCATACAGGAAAATTACATTGATATATACTGATAATGAATTTGGCTAGATTGGCATTGATACCCTAGAATTTATGATGCCTCCATGTACAGTCACTAATAAAGTAAAGTAATATGGGGTGTTAAATATATATTGTGTTATTTATCAACATCACTGGCCTCCCCTGTTTGAGAAGTTGATAGAGAGGAGCCAGATCTGTTAAATGAGTATCATTTTATTTTCTTGCCTTTTTTTTATATCAGATGTTCTTTTAACAGATTCAATTACTGCTCTCCAAAAAAAAAGTGTAATCCTGATCTCCACCTCCTACATCCTACAATTCTGTAAAACGATCAATTTTCCAATGTAAGTGTTGCGTAAAAAATCTCTCGAAGAGTTTATGCGTTAAAAACTTTATGATCGCTTGAGGGCGTGTCAGTCAACTTGCTGAAATTGACAAAAAGGTGTAGTAAACATGAAACTGGTGCACGGAGCAGCAGATTAAATATCAGAGCGATTTGTGGGGATTGGATCAAAGTTACACCGAAACATTTAAATCATCGATCTCAGACAAGTTTTCCTAGATTTGCGTTGCAGAAGCTACTCTTGATTGAATTTGAAAGAAAAATAACAAGTTGATTGTTATGTCTGAGAGAAAAACACGTGTACAGTGTTTGGATGTCCAGAGACAAGATTGAAACAAGGAAATAACACCAAAAGAGTGTTCTTTTGTCCGGAGACAAGATTGAAACAAGTAAATATTGAAGAACGAGTAAAAACTCGTGATGAACAAGAGGAAATCGCGGAGATTCCTGAGAAAAAGTACGAAGCTTAATTTTTTGCGCGGAGCAAGTTTGTAGCGTGTTTAAGCGTTGGGGTTGATCCCTTTATATAGGGGGCGGCATGGGCCTTGAAGCTTGATGGGCTTGACAGT
The DNA here is from genome assembly GCA_001974825.2 of Corchorus olitorius. Taxonomy (NCBI): domain Eukaryota; kingdom Viridiplantae; phylum Streptophyta; class Magnoliopsida; order Malvales; family Malvaceae; genus Corchorus; species Corchorus olitorius. The sequence goes on from AWUE01021586.1 coordinate 27,058, forward strand.
CTCTGACTCAGATTTCAGCTACTTCAGCAGATGACAACTTCAAGAAAGGAGATGACTTCATGCTTCTAGAAACTTTGCTGAGATGGCCTCTGAACTACCTCAGACACCACACACCTTCTAGAAATCATGTTGAGCTCTTCCCTGACATGTAATTGGCGACATCCTCTCCTCCTTGGTGCAATTCAGCATGTCTTTGTTGCCTCCTCCGAGCTTGAATCAACTAATTTGACTAAGAGATGGCCTCTGAATGTCAAGATTTGAACTCTTAACATTAAAGCCACGGAATTGATCGTCTAGAAACCTTATAGAGTCCTTATCAACATGAAACTTTCAAAATCCTCACCTCCCTGGCGCAATTCAGTGTGTCTCGCTGCCTCCTTCGAGCTTGAAACAACTAATTGAGCAAGGAGATGGCTCTAAAGCATTAAGAATTAAACCTTAAACACTTAAGCCACGAAATTCTCCATACTTATCATATTAAGCACATCAAATCCCAAAAATATCGTTCAACTAAGAAAATGGCCTAAATCGGGGTGGAAAAGCCACTTGTCCTTAATTGAAAAGAGTGTAAAAGTTATCACTGATACCTGAAATGTCTCAAACTTGATGTGTGGCCATAATATCATGTATCTAAGGTGATGCCACTTGTTTGGTTTGAAATCCATGCTCAGATCACCTTAAACCTGACAACTTATCCTTAATTGAAAACCGAGACAAAGTTTTTCGACCGTGTCGGAATGAGATGAAATTTTGCCATAATGATCTACAAAGCTTGAGGATCACCATGGTATTTTCCTTGTTGAAGTCGCATCTCTCTAGCTTTTTCAATTGATCAATTTCGCCATTTTGTCCTTAATTGAACAAAATGCAAAAGTTGTCGTTTCACCTCCCAGGAGATGAGAACTAGCTATGCGGTTTCACTGTCATGTCAGGGTGATCACGTATAGGAGATATGAGACTTTAAACCTCACGCCTCCCTTACGTAGATACGTAATTTGGTTGCTGACAAACTTTGACTCTTTGACTCCTTAAATGCAGAGAACAAGGAGACAGCTTCCTGAAACAGAGGGGCCCCTCCTGGGACACAGGAGACGGCTTGTGTTTGTTATTTTAAGTCTATAAGATGTCTCTCATCTCATGGTGACATGTCATACAACTTCTCTATTTGTTGTCTGCCTCCTGCTGACAGCTTCATTAAAAGGAATTGCCTCTTAATAAATTTTTTTGCCACATCCTTAAATTGGGCGGCATATATGAAGAAAATAATAATAATGATTTCGAAAATAATTATTATTTATTAATAATTTCGGCAATAATTAATTAAATACAAGAATTTCCTAATTCAATTGGAACTAGGGTGGTGCAGAACCAAGTTTCATCAGAATTTTTAATCAAATCTTGACCACTCATCTTAATAATATTTATGTGAAGATCAATTTACGCTCAATTGTAAATTGAGATATAAACAGTAAGAAGTCGGAGAGGATGAGTATGAGATGACTATATGAAATGTAGATTTATTATATTATAGTCTTAACATAAATAGTACATCCTTTTCACCAGGAAAAAAAACATAAAGATTGATTTAAATTAGAACATGAGATTTCATTGGTAAAATTTATGAGATGCATCAAGAGATTATTATTTTCCATTATAGCCTCGCCCTTATATATAACTAAAAAAAAATCTAAGATAGAAAAAGTTTATTTTAAGAAAAAGAAAACTAGTGCATGTGACATACATGATCACAAACCTAATGAGTTTACTAATTACTAATAAAAATGAGATTTGAATCAATAAACGTGGGGAACAATATAGATTATAAAAAATCTACTAATTAACTTAATAAAAAAAGGACAAGCTGCACGCTAATAAAGAGCTTTGTTATGAGAAAGAGAAAAATAGGTGATATTGAAGGAGGTAATAGTAACACTTATGTGATGCAAAGGATCCGATCTTCATTAATTTGGAACATATATATCATCATCTTCAATTCCTAAGCCGAAGTAATCTTTGTCAATAAAACATCTTGAATATAAAACACTTTATCATGTCAAACTTAATCGACGTGGGATATTATCACTCTTAACACCCACAACCTCTTACCCTCTCACCTTTTTTAACATCAAGTTCCTTGCTTCTGTTCTCATGCAAACCCTTTTCTTCTTTGACTACCAAACTTGATAAAATCCAATATTTTGGTCACTCAACCATTTTAAGATAATGATAATGGTATGACGTGATAAAGTAATATGATATATGCCAAGTCGATCGAGAAGCTGTTAAAATTTACTACAAATCTTATTAACCAAATCGTTATTGTTCATGGTTGGTGACAAGTAAGTTTTAGCTTGGAAAATATTATAGTATACGTACAACAAAGTATCTTGCATTTCTTAATTTGTTTTAGCTTATAGCTAGTCAAATATTTGAACTTGAAGTTTTCAATTTCATCATGTCGATCATGGTTGAATAAACTGGTTGTTAAGGTTTGTATATATTTTATAGAGGAATTTGGTACTTTAGTAGTATATTGTATGCAGATAAAGATTAGATCGATTTCCTTGCCCATCTATACTTTGTTTTGGAATTTACATAAACTTCATTAGCATTAACTAATTGATCCATCTGGATACAAATGCTTATATGAGTGAAGAAACAAACAAGAAAAAGGACTATGATGCCTCAGTTTACTACTACTATAATCAACTGTAACAAGTTAAAATCACACAAAAGAAAAAAAAAAACTGATTGTAGTATTAAGAATTCAATTCAATGGACTTAATACCCTTTTTTCCGAATAAAAATATAAAAATCCTCTACCCAAGTTTTTGTGCCACACTTGTGTCCTATTCATCAAATAATGATAGGTGTCATTTTTCAGTTTTTAATGTTATTCCTTATTTGCGCCACTTAAATTAAATTTTATATTTTCATTCTAAAACCCTATGAGAATGTATTAAAATTTGATACAAACTCAACTAATGGACAAGAAGTTAATTTCCATTCAGACTCTTATAATTAGTTAATTTCCATTTAGTTGTTTAAATTCAGTTATTTCTCTTTGTAGTCGGTATTAGCATGACTCTTAGTAGTGGCTTGATTTTAGAAAGTAACTTGTGAACATATCTCTTTAATTAATACCACGTTGTGGATTAGCAATGTAACAAGAAGTAATATTTTCTCTTTTTCCTCTGCTCCGTCCATCTATTTCTCCCTTTTTCTTTCCCCCTAAATTTCCTTCACTCTCAACATTGGTGCTCTCGTTGACTTACTCTATGGCTCCCAAAGTCGAGAAAGTTGATTCTTCTGTGGCGGATGCACTGAATGCATTTACTGAAACTTTCTCTACCCAGATTCAGGAGTTGCGTGCTTCTCAATTGGCACTTCAACAATCTCTATTGGCACTTCAACAATCTCTGGAAACCAAACTTGATGATACAATTTCAAATTTCAACCAAAAAATGTCCCTTAACAATACTACTTCTTCATCAGTCATTGGCAATACATCTTCTAAATTTGTGTTGGGATCTTTTCCATCTTCGTCGGATTCTGGTCCTATTGCTCCACTAAAACCACCCAAATTTTTCCTCAATACCTTTGATGGAACCAATGTTCACGCATGGCTTTTTCAGGCGGAACAATACTTTTCTTTTTACACCATCCAACCACACCAGAGAATTTCAGTTGCCGCATTCTTTATGACAGGGGAAGCTTTAGCCTGGTTCCAATAGATGCACTTAAACCAACAGTTTTCCGATTGGCACTCTTTTGCCCGAGCTCTCGAAGTGCGTTTTGGTCCTTCTCAATTTCTGAATCCTCAAACTGCTTTGTTTAAAGTCAGGCAAACGAACATTGTGGCTCATTATCAAGCAGACTTCGAGCTTCTTTCCAACTGGGTTGCAGGGCTTTCTGATGAGCACCTTCTTAATCTGTTTGTTTCTGGTCTTCTTTCGGATATTCAACAGGAACTCACCATTCAACATCCTAGCACTTTGGCTCAAGCGATCGAGCTTGCTAAACTGATTGAGGCCAAATTTCAAGAGCAACGATCTGTTTTTTCTGCTCCCCCACCGAGCACCTCATTACCTTCTGGATTTCCGATTCGCCACTGATCGGTCGTCGGCAATCATAAAAATAATCCCACAAAAACCTAACTAAGTAGATATGGCAAGTAGGGGTCGAATCCACAGAGAAGGGGAATAGACTTATCCAAAGGATAAAAACTTCTCAAGAATCACTCAAAAGAATTGCTCAAAAACAGGGGATTGAATAAAATAATTATAAAGAAAATAATTAAACTAAACCAAAGCAAAGTAAATTAAATCTAAACTATAACAATTAATAAAGAAAACAATAATAACAAAGCATACTTCTTCTCCAATGGTAGAAACCAATCAAATTAACTATAGATCATTGATTTAAAAGATGAATTTAATATTTTATTCTTGATTAATAATTGGTCTAGGGAGAACCCTAACTTGTATATTAGATAAGATTTCCCTTTTGAGGCTTAAATTATCCCTATTATTCTCTTAGCAATTGATTTCCCTTTTGAAGCTTAAAAATTACTAAGGAACAAAGCATTACGAACAATTATTTTTCACACATGCATAACAAGTAAAACCAAACTCATTGCCGTTAAATAACAAGGTAAACTAATCCCATTGGACGCTTTTTAAGCTCGACTCCAATTTTTATCACACAATCAAACTTGAGGTGTTAATTCTAAGCTTGATTTAACTATAGATCTATCATATTATATCATAGCTGGCCAATTTAAATCAATAACAATCAAGATCATAAAATAAAACAGAGATTAGTAAACTATCGATCAAGAACAAATATCAAATTATAAGCACACAAATCTCACCATAATTATTTGATTAAATTCATCAAAGGATAAGAAGTATTAAGAATTTAGCAAGGGACTTGAAGGGTCGAATCCTCCCCTTGGTAAAGCAAGGGATATCGCACCCCTCTTTGAAAAGAGAGGGTGTCGACACCCTTAGGAAAATCTAGAAGAAAAACTAGAACTAGAAGAAAAATAGATGAAGAGAAAAAGAGATCTAGAATTGTGATCTAGGGTTACATAAGGTGGCTATTTATAGTGGACTAATTAGACTCCATATAGACTTAGAAAGGGTGTAGGACGGTTTAGAGGCTTGACTTGATCTCCAAGTTGGCTTAAAAGTCTTCATAGAACCGAAATTAGAGTGAAATTCGGACTTTAGAAAATTCTGGAATCGCACAGTATTTTCGACAGCAATTTCGGGCTTGAAGATGGCAGAACGGGGCTTTGGGCTTCAAAGAAAAGTTGTAGATCTCGGAGTTAGCTTTCTAACGCCTACTCGCGGGCCTAATTTGGAGGTCTGAACAGAAAGTTATAACCTTTTTACCGAGACTGCGCTGAATCCTAATCCAACTAGAACTAGTATGCGGGAATTGGATATTTTCTTTGGGTTGTGCGGCACCAATTGAGTTTTTAACTCCAATTATGGGCTTATATGGGCTGAGTATTTACCCATATAAAATATTCAAAATTCCATGTTTTCAAGGTCTTCAAAGTCTACGGAGAAGACTTATCTTCAATCTTTCGCGATTTAACCTCAATTCTCAATTCTTGCTTCTTGAAATAATTCTTCATTGGTCTTCAATTCTTGAAATTATCTTCAATTAATCTTCAATCACGAACTTCGAATCTTCAAATCTTCACTCAAAATTGCTAAGTTCATATTTGTGCAAAAAGTCATCAAAATAGCTCAAAAAAAAAACAATAAGTTTCCACTTTTCTTATCTTCAAGACCTAAAAACACAAATACTTGTGAAATAGGGTTAAAATACACATAAAAATACTAAAAAGCATAGGAAAATGATCATGAAAATAAGGTTAATTTTGGCTCGACCAGCCGCCTCACACCAACTGAGATGCAGGCTCGTCATGCAAAGGGTCTTTGTTTTAATTGCGATGAGCAGTTCAAGCCTAGCCATCGCTGCAAAACAAACCCATTTCTGCTTTTGTAAGTTGATAAAGATCCACCTGATTCACTTCTTACCTTGGAAACAACTGGGACTTCATCTCCACGACTCCACATATCCTACCTTCAACCTTGAGGGGAAGGTTGACATAGAAGAGGGGAGTAATGATACAAACTCAACTGATGGACAAGAAATTAATTTCCATTCAGACTCTTATAATTAGTTAATTTCCATTTAGTTGTTTAAATTCAGTTGTTTCTCTTTGTAGTTGGTATTAGCAAATGGCTCTTAGTAGTGGCTTGATTTTAGGAAGTAACTTGTGAACATATCTCTTTAAATACCACGTTGTGGATTAGCAATGTAACAAGAAGTAATATTTTCTCTCCTAAATTTTCTATTCTCTTCTTCCTCTGCTCCGTCGATCTATTTCTCCCTTTTTCTTTCCCCCTAAATTTCCTTCACTCTTAACATGATACAAACTCAACTGATGGACAAGAAGTTAATTTCCATTCAGACTCTTATAATTAATTAATTTCCATTTTGTTGTTTAAATTCAGTTATTTCTCTGCTGTTGAGTAATCAATTCATTCATCACTGGCTTCAATCTATTGGCAATAACTTTAGAAGTAATCTTGTAAACATGGTTACAACAGCTTATATTAATTGATTTTTTTAAAATAAGGAAGAGATAATGGAGAAAAAGATGAGTAGATTTCATTTGTGCATTTCTCAAATCAATTAAACGTGATTTTTTTTTCTTTTCTTCAACTAAATCCATTCGGGACAAAGGAAGGAGAAACTAATCATTCTCCATTAAATTATTTCTTCATATATAATTTATGGTTTTTCGAAATCAAAGTTAGAGTTTATCATAATTGGGGTTTACTGGATTTGTATGGGATAATTAGTTGAAGGTTTCGATTGTCAACAAAATAATAATAATAATAAGTTGAAGGTTTCGGGCTAGTCGAATTTCTAAACAAGATGTTTTGATTCAATTTTGCTTACTTTACAAAATCCAGGTTAGTTTTCTTTTCTTTCTCAAAAAATGGAAGCCCACGTTTTTGCTCATCTATTGCTCCGTTTTCTTTCACCAACAATATTTGCTTTTGCTTTTTTTTTTCTCTTACAAAAAAAGTATTTACAAAAAGCTGTTGAAACTTGAAAGGCTTCCTAGTTTCCTAGTGTACTGAGATTTTCTAACCCCTTAGAAGATTTGTAGGTTGTTTAAAATTTTGGATTGAACTTAGATTTGCTTGTGAATAATGGGTTAGTAAAGTGTTATTTCATGTTCTTATTCAAGGAAGATGCCCAGAAGGTATTCGATGAATTGCTTGAAAGATATGTGCTTTGGAAATAGGAATGATACTTTTAATTCGAATAAAGTGTTTATTTTATTTAAGTTCATGGTATTCATCATGTTCTTGGTGGAAAAGGGCTTTTGATCTATTTTGAAGAATAAATTCTAGAAAAATTGTGTTTGTTGGTAGAGAGAAAATAATAAAAGATTTTCCTAATCTTCCTTTTTTTTTTAATTTTGATCTTACCAAAAAAAACCCTAATAAAAAAATTTCCCTCTTGACTTTTTTTTAAATTTAATGAAAATTGATAAAATTAAATAATTATTTTTTTTCCACGTGTTAGTGCCACATCACGCCGTTAGTAACGGTAACGGCGCATGGTGTCACTGTCACAGTCCCGTCAAATTCAGACCTAATTTGGTGCATCTAATTGGTTCACCTTAAAGGTTTAGACTCAAATTGAGCAAGTTGTAAAAGGTTTAGACGCAATTTGGACATTTGGACTATATAATAAAATGATTAATGACTTAAAATATTGATTTATGCATGTGAATTTAGAACCAGTCCTAATGCTAACTAAAATAATGTATTATATTTAAAAGAAAATTAAACTATTTTTCGAAAATATTATTATTGCAAATATAATTCTTCTCAAAGTTGAGATGATAATATTCTTCTTAAAATATAATAATTCGTATTATATTATATAATTTGTATTTCTTAATTATGGGTAATTATTTGATATGTTGATAGTTTAAAATTTGCACTCCACAAGCAGGGTGAAGAGTTGACACATATTTTTTTTTTTTGATTTAATTTTGTTTTTAAAATTCAAAACTATTGCCTAAAAGATACATATCAACCCTTAAACCCTACATTTGTAGTCTACTAAACTACACTAGCAATGTATTGTATAATTTTCCATTTCTTATTAATATATATACATTATATATTATACAAGACACAGGGCACTCACTACGTAAGTGAGTATATATGAAAATAAAATAATTATTATAAGATAGTTTGTGGCAGTTTTTTTTTTAAATTGGTAGTTTTTTTAAATGATATAAATAAAAGTTAAATATTATATTTATCCTCTAATGGGTAAATTTATTTAAAATGGGTAGTTTTTATTTGTTTTGAATTTTTAAAAAACTTAGTTTGTCCTCGAGTCAACTCGTGAGACAAACTCAGGTTTTTGCTTTATAATTAATATAGATAGTATATTACTAATAAGAAATGGAAAATTGTACAATACACTGTCAGTGGAGTTTAGCAGATTACACATGCTGGGTTTAAGGGTTAACATGTGTCCTTTAGGGAACTAGTTTTCACTTCCACGTGCGTTGCACGTTACCCATTGTGTTTAAATTAAAAAAATTAATAATTGAAATTAATTAAAAGTAAAGCGGTCAAAACTTGATCCAAACTCGATAACACATCCAATTGACCGAACCCGATTTGACCAGAAAAAATAAACGACCTGAACGCGTCCTATCCAAACCCAACAATCCCATAACCCGAATGATACAAGAATATTATAAACTAAAATTATGTTTTATTCAATAAAATCCAAATTGTTATAATTTTAACCATTCTAAATTATCATTTATTCAATAATATTTATATTATTGTTATAATTTTATTAAATTTGCTAAACTTCATGAATATAAGTATTAAATCAGTTCTAGGAATAATTTTTATGATAAATTTATAATTAGTAATTTGTTTTTTTACATAATGAATAAATAATTATAATTAATTAGTAATTTCTTGACAATTTTTTCTACTAGATTTTACTACCGTACTAATAATCTCACCGGTAAGGGTTGTAATTTTATTTTCATTGTTATTATTGCGCCAAAAATCTCTTGCTAGAGTTTTCGCGGAGAATTCTTTAAAACAGCGTAAGGGCGTGCCAGTCAATTTGCTGAAATTGACAAAGAGGTTGTAAAAACAAGATCTGGTGCGCGGAGCAGCAGATTAAAAGATCAGAACGATTGTGGGGACTGGATCAAAGTCACACCGGAGCATCTAAATCATTGGATCCACACGAACTGCTTCTCAAACTGGGCCTTCCTCTTTTTGGATCAGATCTAAGAGATCTGCTTTGATTGTAATTGAAATTGAAAAGAAAATAACAAACTGATCTGTTATTTCTGAATGAAGAACACGTATACAGTGTTTGTATGTCCGGAGACAAGATTGAAACAAGAGAAAAACACTAAAAGAGTGTTTGTTTGTCCGGAGACAAGATCTAAACAAGGAAAATATGAAGAACAAGTGAAGAACTCGTGATGAATGGGGTGAAAATGGCGCAGAGCCAGAGAGAAAATAAGCACGGAGCATGGTTTTTTTGCGCGGAGCAAGTTTGTAGCTGCAGGAGCTGGTTTTTGATTTCTCGGGAGAAATGTCTGAGATGCGGAATCTGCTGAAACCTGAGAATGGCCTCCCTTTATATAGGGGACGGTTTGGGCTTGAGCATTTAATGCCATTGCCTTGCTGAGAAAGGCAAAATCTTCCTCCTATGCAGATGACAGCTTTCAGGAAAGTGCAGTGAAGCTTCCTTCTTCTTCTGATTGCACCCAACTGCTGAGGAGGGGACTAGACATGTATAAGGGCGCCACTCTACTAGGATAGGGGACGAAAATCTGCCTCCTGGGTAGATGATGACAATTCTTCCTTCTGTCTATCACAGTGCAGCAGGCTTTCGTTGCTTCTTTTATGCTGAATTTAGCTAATTTGGCTATGTAGTGGCCAACTAACATCATGAGTTGAACTCTGATTATCAAAGCCACGAAATTACCCATACTTGGCCATATTTAGCTCTTTAAATCATGAAAATAAGAATTAATTAAGAAAATGGCTTAAACCGGGGTGAGAAAGCCATGTGTCCTTAATTGAAAAGAATGCAAAAGTTGCAAACGATCTCGGATTTAACCAAAATTTCACCAGTAAGCTTAGAATATCTCCATAAGATCATGGAAAAAGTCCCAAGTTAATTCGAGCTCTTTATCATGGTGAATTTGGTTTCACTCCCGAAAATGTCCTTAATTGAAAACCGGGCATAAGTTTTTACTCCGATGTCAGAATGAAGTGAAATTTTACCATGATGATCTACATAGCTCAAGGATCATCATGGTATGCTCCTTGGAAGAAATCGCAGCCTCTAGCCTCTCCAATTGGTCAATTTCACTATTTTGTCCTTAATTGAACAAAATACAAGTTGCAATTTCACCTCCCGGGGTGGGAAGGAGGCTAGGCGTTTTCTCCATTGTGGTAGGTCGATTATATGGAGGAGGTGTGAGGTTGATAATCTCATGCCTCTCTCACGTGCACAGATATTTCTCTTGCTGACAAACTTTAGCTCTCTGCCTCCTTCCTGCAAGAAGAGAAAAAATGTCTCTCTGCAGGGCAGAGGGCGGCCTCTCCTCTGACTGGGAGACGACTTGGGCCTTGCTATGTATGTCCATGAGGTATTTTTCATCTCATGGTCAGATGGTAAGCAATTTTCCTTATTTACTTGTTTGCCTCCTTATCATGCAGCAATATTAAAGGAAACTGCTTCTGATTTGATTCTATGTGCCACTCAACTGGGTAGCAGCGGCATACACTAGAAATTTAATAATAATTATTCAAAAAATAATTATTATTTAATTAGTAATTAATTAATTTCAGCCCTTGCAATTAATTTACAAAACTTTCCTAATTCAATTTGAATCAGGGTGGTGCAGAAACCTAGTTTCTTTAGGAATTTAGATTAAATCCTAACCACACATCTTGATTATAATTATGATAAGACCAATTTACCCTGAATTGTAAATTGAGGTATAAACAATGCCCCCCAAGCTTAAGTCTTTGTGTTAAAAGAATTTAAGCTTGTATTTAAGGAAATTGGTATTGGACCGAAATTTTTCCTTTGATTTTTCCTAGCCAACGTCGACACCCTCTTGGTACCATACTTAGCCGAATTTTTCAGCATCTTTTTCAAGCTATAATGGCTTCCAAAGATCAAGGTAACAACAAGAATCATCACCAAAAATCATCTCTCATGCCAAGCAATTCAAGCCGCAGCTCCTTGTTCTTGGAGGCTTCCAAATCCTTGGCACGAATCAAGCAATTTGGATCAAACTCCCATGATGGCAGCTCCCAATCGACTCAAGCAAGGCCTAAGCTCAAGTCCATGGTGATTGATCCCAAATCAGCACAAAATCAAGGTAATTGTTCATGAACTCTTTGATTTTTGCACTTAAGTTTATCAATTTCCTTTATGCCGCCAACCCTAGCACATATTGCCATGATTAGGTCGACATTGATGATGATTTTGGTATGATATGGCTGCTGTAATTTTGAGTAAAAATTTGATTTAGAAATCAAATCAATTTAAGAAGAAATTGGCCAAAATCCTTAGTAAAAACCATGTAGTTTTCGGCCTAGGACTTAGATTTTGCCATAGATCTTTAGGTGAACATGTTGCTGCATGAAATTGTGATTCCATGGCATGAAATCATGCCCAATATGTCGACATAGGGGCTGTAATTATCAACCCCCAATTTCCTTCCCTTAGGCGCAAATTTGTGGCCTTATTTGGCTAGGATTACAAATCCTATTAGGTCTAGGAAGCCAAATTGGACTAGGAATTAGTGTTTTCCTTATGAAATTAGGTTAGGATTAGATAAACCCTAAACCTAATTTGGACAAGGACCATAAACCCTAGCTTGTCACGCCCCAAATTGATAGATTTGAATTTTGGGTGACAATCTTCAATTTAGTCCCTAGGGTTTATGTGATTTTGGGAATTTTGGCCAAATTGATTTAATTAGCCAAAAATTCAGGGAATTAATCATAAAATTAAGTCCTAATAAAAAGTATAGGAAGCTTAATTTTCATAATTTTAGTGCCCTAGTATGCCGCAGCCCCTAAATTGCACAAATTGCAACTTGTGCGGCATAGAATTAGGTTTTTAGGTTAAAATTCTTGCTAATTTTGGCCCAATTGATAAAATTAGCCATCAATTAACACTAAATCAGGCCTTAGGTGCATGAAATTAAAGTTTTAATTTCACACGTGCACAACCCAATTCAATAGGATTTTAAAAACCCTAATTGCCGAGCCCTTAATAGCATAAATTGCAAATAGGCGACAAACAATTTCACCCAATTCTTAGGGTTTCGGCCAAAACTGCTATGTTTGGCCAATTATTCTCATCAAACCAGGTTCTTAGCACATGAATTTAGGCTTAATTTGACACGTGCACATCCCAATTGATGAATTTGAACAAACCCTAGCATGTCGAGCCCTTATTTGCAAAAATTGCAAATTGGGCGGCATGTTTCTTAGGAAATTAGGGTTTTAGATGATTTTTGGCCAAATTAGTATACTTAGCCAAAAATTGGAATTTAGGTTTAGGTTAAATTTAATTTAATTTTTAATTTACCAAAAAACCTTGAATTTTAGCACACCATGACTTTGGTTGAAAAATTACAACTCATGTGGTATGCACATTGAAATTTTCGGCCTTAGTATAATTTTATGGCCAAAAAATTATTTTTTTATTTCTTAAAATATTACCCTAATTATTTTTGGCAGCCATAATAATTATTCTTGCCAAAAAATATTTTAAGCAATAATTTTAAGGTGGTAAAAATATTTATTTTCACCAAGCATGCTAACAAAAATTGTATTCTAACAATTTTGTTAATTTTTGTAGTTGCTAAGGATCTTGTTGCAGCACTTCTGAATTTTTCCTAAGATGGAGGTTATGGAAGTCATTCCCTCAAACTTGGAGCTTGAGTCGGCTATTGATGATATCAAGAGCTTCTTCATCAATGCCAAACGTGCTAGCATGGAGGAGAATGCAGATTCAATCTTGAGGTCAATTGATATCATATGTGCCTCTCCTAGAGTTGATCCTCACATTGTCCAATTTTGGCGCGAATTCCCAATTCTTTTCAAGTTATTTGCTGATGACTACAACCATACTTCCAAAGCATTGGCCCAACTTCATTTGACTAAGGCCGAATACCTGACTGGCATAGGCGAGCTGGAACTTGAGATTATGAAGTTCCATGAGATGACCAATCCTACTGACCATGAAGTACTTCTCAACTCACTTCTGGATAGTCTCAAGGCTCAGATGTCTAGAGTGGAGGGTGAACTCACTACTCTGAAGACCAACAGGGAGCAGGCTGCTGTAGAGAAGTGCAAGCAAATCGAAGAAATTGCTGCCTCTTTGGTCGATGTCACTGGTATTGAAGAAGAAATGGGCACCAGGTACTTCCAATTGGAGCAATTGAACAACATCTTTCGTACTTGGACAGGAAATATGCCCAACTATTTTGAAGTATTCAACGGGGATGATTCCTTTGCTGAAGTTGAAGAAGAAGAAGCTGAGGTGTCTGACGAGGAGGAGTAGTTTTCATCTCCTGGCTTAGAGTCTTATTTCCTTTTAATTTTCTCAAGTACTTCACAACTTTAAGATCTTGTTTTATGAGTGATTTCAATTTCAAACAAGTTAGATTTTTGTTTTGAATTGGTGGCAATGAGTTTTTGCCAACTTTAATATTAGTGGCTTTTTATTTTATTTCAGCCATCTATTTAAACAAAATCCTTTGTCAATTTAATCTTTTGGTTTTATGATCAAAACCACAAAGATCAAATATTTGGAAATTATTTTGCCAAAATTACTTAGAATTTTCGGCAAAACATCCAAAATACTAGGAAAATTCGGCCTTTCCTTTCGACTAAGGCCAAATTTTGAAAATTCAAATTTCCATAACACTTGTAAAATTTAAGTGATGGAATTTCTTATTTTCCCTTCAATTTTTCGCCACTCCCTAAGGTTATTGGCAAAAATTTGAAATTTTATCACTTCAAAAAGTAATAAGATATTTTGTTTTTATTTAAAAGCCACAAGAACGCAATTGGGTTGGCTAAGTCCACGAAGCGTGTAACTTTTATACTTCAGTGAAGCATGTGGCTGTGAGTTGAGTCATAGCCACTTCATCTAATTCCTCCTCCATGTCGAATTCAGGATTTGGATCAGATTTTGCCTCCCATGCAGTTGGATAGTACTTCTTCAAATAGCGCCCGTTGATGAACTTCCTATGAGAGTCACCATCTTCAGTCTCTAACCAATAGGCACCATTCTTGAGTACTTTCTTGATACGGAATGGCCCTTCCCACTTAGGAGACCATTTTCCGCGTTTCTTAGAACCAAGAGGCAAGAAAGCTTTCCATACTAGTTCACCTTCGACAAAACTTCGTTTACGAACTTTCTTATTGTAACTTCTTTCTACCTTCTTCTTCTGTGCTTGCAGGTGATCTAAAGCATCTAATCTTTCAGAATCAAGATCTTCAAGCTCGATCATCATGGCATCATTGTAATCATACCATTGCAAGTTGTTTTGGAATGCAACTCTGGCTGACTTAGCCAAAAGTTCCATTGGGACCATTGCATCATGACCATAGGTGAGGCTAAATGGGCTTACACCAGTACTTGAACGTTGTGACATCCTGTACGCCCACAATGCCTTAGGTAAGACTCTAT
>AWUE01021587.1:0-52200 GCA_001974825.2 Corchorus olitorius
AAAAGAACCGGGGATCACCGACTATGCAAACGGAAAGAGAATGCTGAGGGCGCCAGAGAGGGAGAGCAGATGTGCTGGTCCCACCGGGCGTGCCAAAAAGAGATGTTGCGCCAAAAATCTCTTGCTAGAGTTTTCGCGGAGAATTCTTTATGACAGCGTAAGGGCATGCCAGTCAATTTGCTGAAATTGACAAAGAGGTTGTAAAAACAAGATCTGGTGCGCGGAGCAGCAGATTAAAAGATCAGAACGATTGTGGGGACTGGATCAAAGTCACACCGGAGCATCTAAATCATTGGATCCACACGAACTGCTTCTCAAACTGGGCCTTCCTCTTTTTGGATCAGATCTGAGAGATCTGCTTTGATTGTAATTGAAATTGAAAAGAAAATAATAAACTGATCTGTTATTTCTGAATGAAGAACACGTGTACAGTGTTTGTATGTCCGGAGACAAGATTGAAACAAGAGAAAAACACTAAAAGAGTGTTTGTTTGTCCGGAGACAAGATCTAAACAAGGAAAATATGAAGAACGAGTGAAGAACTCGTGATGAACAGGGTGAAAATGGCGCAGAGCCAGAGAGAAAATAAGCACGGAGCTTGGTTTTTTACGCGGAGCAAGTTTGTAGCTGCAGGAGCTGGTTTTTGATTTCTCGGGAGAAATGTCTGAGATGCGGAATCTGCTAAAACCTGAGAATGGCCTCCCTTTATATAGGGGACGGTTTGGGCTTGAGCATTTAATGCCATTGCCTTGCTGAGAAAGGCAAAATCTTCCTCCTATGCAGATGACAGCCTTCAGGAAAGTGCAGTGAAGCTTCCTTCTTCTTCTGATGCACCCAACTGCTGAGGAGGGGACTAGACATGTATAAGGGCGCCACTCTGCTAGGATAGGGGATGAAAATCTGCCTCCTGGGTAGATGATGACAATTCTTCCTTCTGCCTATCACAGTGCAGCAGGCTTTCGTTGCTTCTTTTATGCTGAATTTAGCTAATTTGGCTAAGTAGTGGCCAACTGACATCATGATTTGAACTCTAATTATCAAAGCCACGAAATTACCCATACTTGGCCATATTTAGCTCTTTAAATCATGAAAATAAGAATTAATTAAGAAAACGGCTTAAACCGGGGTGAGAAAGCCATGTGTCCTTAATTGAAAAGAATGCAAAAGTTGCAAACGATCTCGGATTTAACCAAAATTTCACCAGTAAGCTTAGAATATCTCCATAAGATCATGGAAAAAGTCCCAAGTTAATTCGAAGCTCTTTATCATGGTGAATTTGGTTTCACTCCCGAAAATGTCCTTAATTGAAAATCGGGCATAAGTTTTTACTCCGATGTCAGAATGAAGTGAAATTTTACCATGATGATCTACATAGCTCAAGGATCATCATGGTATGCTCCTTGGAAGAAATCGCAGCCTCTAGCCTCTCCAATTGGTCAATTTCACTATTTTGTCCTTAATTGAACAAAATACAAGTTGCAATTTCACCTCCCGGGGTGGGAAGGAGGCTAGGCGTTTTCTCCATTGTGGTAGGTCGATTATATGGAGGAGGTGTGAGGTTGATAATCTCATGCCTCTCTCACGTGCACAGATATTTCTCTTGCTGACAAACTTTAGCTCTCTGCCTCCTTCCTGCAAGAAGAGAAAAAATGTCTCTCTGCAGGGCAGAGGGCGGCCTCTCCTCTGACTGGGAGACGACTTGGGCCTTGCTATGTATGTCCATGAGGTATTTTTCATCTCATGGTCAGATGGTAAGCAATTTTCCTTATTTACTTGTTTGCCTCCTTATCAGGCAGCAATATTAAAGGAAACTGCTTCTGATTTAATTCTATGTGCCACTCAACTGGGTAGCAGCGGCATACACTAGAAATTTAATAATAATTATTCAAAAAATAATTATTATTTAATTAGTAATTAATTAATTTCAGCCCTTGCAATTAATTTACAAAACTTTCCTAATTCAATTTGAATCAGGGTGGTGCAGAAACCTAGTTTCTTTAGGAATTTAGATTAAATCCTAACCACACATCTTGATTATAATTATGATAAGACCAATTTACCCTCAATTGTAAATTGAGGTATAAACAATTATGGATACTTATATTATTAATTAATTTATAATTTTAATTGATGTAATGAAAGAACATAAATTTGGATATTATATAACCAATATTTATTTGAACACATACTCCCACTTCATAATTAATTATGTATCTAATATTCAAAACTAATATATAAAGGGACACATGTCAACTCTTTAACCCCGTATATGCAGTTTGCTAAACTTCATCGGTAGTCGATTGTAAAATAAATCGAACAATAAAGATATTAAATAAATTTAAGAATTAAACATTAAAAAATTCAAGGCTGACCCAATTAATCTGAGTCATAGAGCCAAAAAAACCCAAAACCCGAATGACCTAAAACCTGAGTGATCTGAGGCCAAAACTCGAACTCGCCTGACCCTAGACCTGAGACCCGAATGACCCCAACCTAGAAGATCCGAAATCCGAATGACCGGAGAAAATTACCTGACTCATTTGAGTTAAACCCTGATGACCCGAACTCGAAACCCGTCCAACCCGTCTAATTGTCTCCTCTAATCTTAAAAGTCAAAGGAAATTATTGCATGTTACTCCTTTTTTTTAAAAAAAAAAACTTTAAATTCTTGTCATACATTCCAATACATTAAACTACCAATACACACTCTAAAAATAGAAAAAAATCAATCACAATAATTAAATTCTCAATAAATTTTAACTTAATTATTTTAAAAAATGAATAATTAGGCAACTTATTTTAACTTTTAAACTTGATAATAATAATTTTTATTAGTTTATATTATAAAATTGAAATGGGTCCAAAACTATCAAAAAGTCTCTAATTTTTTAAAATTAAAATGGTAAAAATAAAATGTTTATAAAAATATTGAATTTAATTAAATAAAAATAGAGTTTTAGCAGAATAACTGTAAAAGTTGATTTCTAACAAAAAACTGTAAATTTTAAACAATGTCATTAAAGAAATATTTTTTAAAAATTCTAATCTTTTTAATTAAATTAGTAATATCGTAAAAACAAAATAGGTATAAGGATATTAGATTTAATCAAATAAAAATAGAGTTTTAGTTGAGTAAAACTATAAAAGTAAAATAGTAAAATGGTAAAAATAAAATAGTTATAAGGATATTAGATTTAATTAAATAAAAATAGAGTTTTTAGTTGACTAAAACTATAAAAATTTAAAGAATGACATTTAAGAAATATATTCGAAAAAATAAGGGTATGATAGGCGATTCAAAAGTTTAATAAGGGTATAATAGGCGATTCAAAAGTTTTACAAAACTCGTACTTTTATATATAGTATAGATAGTTTTGAATTTGAAAAACAAAATTAATTCAAAATTAGGGAATGGTTTTGAATTTTAAGAACAAAATTAATTCAGAAAATAGACATGTGTCGACTCCCCACCCCGCTTGTGGAGTATAAAATTTACATTATCAGTGTATCAAATATCTACCCATATATATTTTTGAAAAGTAACATTTTCTAAGGGTATTTTAATATATATTTAAGTTTAGCGTGTTGCACGTGAAAGCGAAGACTAATAATTTTTTGGTAAATTATACAATACACCGGCGGTGGAGTTTAGCAGACTACACAAGCGGGTCCTAAAGGGTGACATGTGTCCTCTAGGGACTAGATTGAAATATTTAAAACTTAATTAATTAGAAAAATGGACATGTGTCAACTCCACAACCCGCTTGTGGAGTCCAAAATTTACACCGCCGGTGTATCAAATAATTACCCTAATTTTTTTTGCTACTCATGAACATGATATTGAAATGGACTACACAATAGGAGGTAATCCTTTTCTTTCCCATAATCCCACCACGCCCAACTCAGGATTCGAACCCGACATCTCCTACAAGAAATTCCAAGCTTTAACTGTTGGGGTGTCCCCTTGAGGGACGTGAAGACTAATAATAATAAAACTACTATATCTTCACTCTTCCTAACGATATATATTACTAGTATTATTTTTTGATATGGTTTGTGAGTAAATAACATATTGAGGGAAGATCTTGATATTAAATATGCAATATTTTATAAATCTCCAAAATTCGAAGTTCTATCCATCAATCATTTTGAAGATTGTAAACAAATTACTTCTTTTAATCTATCAAGATAACTTTGTTCTGTAGAGATTTAATGTCGGTTAAGGCTATAGAAACTTAATATGGAATATGGGAGGAAAATTTTATCTTCATTAATTGATTATATGGTATTTATACAATACATTAGTTTGACTATAAGTCAAATACATAGAGCTGACTATCTAGTGTAACAAACTATCTAGTGTAACAATTTTACGAATCAAATATCACTTATCACTTGCATGTTCTTTGTTCTGAAGAATAGCTTAACAAGAAAACGACTATGATGCCTCCATTTACTATATATATAAGAAACTGTAACAAGTTAGAATCACACAAAAGGAAAAAACTGATTGTTGTATTAAGAATTCAATGGCATACATTAATTTCAGAGAGTGTTGACCGTTGATCATATTAATTTCACAAACTTGTAACTTAATGGTGATAAATAAAAACGCAACAAACAGTTTCTAAAATCAATTACACTTGTTGGTAACCTGTCTTCAAATTCACACCTATAAATTGGCTCACTTGGCACCTCCTTTCAACCAAACCAAAAATTTCACCATCAAAGCCTTACAATTCATCAGCATTAAGCAAATCAATCAAAATTCAAACGAATTTCACCATGTCAAGGAAATCTGCAACAACCATTTGCATGCTGCTCGTGTTGGCCATTTTGGTACAGCCAGGGCTATCTCAGTTCCTCCTCCCACCGGGGTCGCCGATCGACGTACAAAAATGCTTTTCATCTCTAATGAGCATACAAGGGTGCATGTTAGAAATTTTCGCGTCTGTTTTCGGTGGCCAATTTGGGAAAATTGGCCCTCAATGCTGCAAGGCTATCACCGACATCAATGACGGTTGTTGGCCTAAATTGTTCCCTTTGCTTAATCCTTTGACGTTTCTACCAATGCTCAAGGATAATTGTGGTGCTCGCTCTGCCTCTGCATTGGCTGCCCCTTCGCCTAAGTGAAACAGGCTACCGCAGCGTTGAGACTGTTAGGCACTTATTATAAGAATGTTGTTAACTTAGGTAACACGAAATTTAAGATGTTTAGGTGCAGGAAACTTCAGAAAACATAAAGATTTTAATTAGAAGATGAGATTTCATTGGTAAAGTTTATGAGCTGCATGAAGAGATTATTATTTTCCATTATATAACTAAAAAAATCGAAAATAATTAAATTAGATGGTGATGAATGATGATTATGAAATTTATTTTGAGAAAAAGAAAACTAATGCATGTGACATGATCACAACTTAAAGGGTTTACTAATTAGAATGATAAAAATGAGATTTGAATCAATAAACGTGTGGGGAACACATGAATTGATCACAAAACCTAATAATTAACTTAATAAAGAAAAATTGGACAAGCTGCACACTAATAAAGTAATAAATAATAAGACTATCTTCAATATTCTTTCTAATGGTAGTACTATATTTTGATATGAATAAATAATATGAGGAACATCTTGATATTAAATATGCAATGTTATATAAATCTCCAAACTCCGAAGTAATTCTTTCCATCAATATTTTGAAGATTGTAAACAAATTAATCTCGCTAAAACTCCTATGGCTATCTTACCAAACGATATATACCATCAAAGTCCTAGAAGATGTTAGCCATGTATCTCCTCCACCAGGCTCAGTAATAGAGGTATTCATGGGTCGGATCGGGCCGGGCCCAAGCTTTGACTTATACTTACATGACTTGTTCAAACCCAGCCCGACCCAACTAAACGGGTCTTAACTTATGCTCAAACCCGCCCAATTAAAAAAACTTTGTCCAAGCCCATCCGTTTACTAATTACATATATATTATTTATTTATTTTGAACTCATTATTTATTATTTAAAATATATTTATTATTTATTTAATAGTATATATTATATCTAAGATAGTAAAACTTAATTAACATATATATTTTTTATCAAAATAATTAATTTACACATCTAATGAATATTTTAACTAGTCAATCTGTTTATACCTCAATTTACAATTCAGGGTAAATTGGTCTTATCATAATTATAATCAAGATGTGTGGTTAGGATTTAATTAAAATTCCTAAAGAAACTAGGTTTCTGCACCACCATAATTCAAATTGAATTAAGAAAGTCTTGTAAATTAATTGCAAGGGCTGAAATTAATTAATTACTAATTAAATAATAATTATTTTTTGAATAATTATTATTAAATTTCTAGTGCATGCCGCTGCTACCCAGTTGAGTGGCACACAGAATCAAATCAGAAGCAGTTTCCTTTAATATTGCTGCCTGATAAGGAGGCAAACAAGTAAATAAGGAAAATTGCTTACCATCTGACCATGAGATGAAAAATACCTCATGGACATACATAGCAAGGCCCAAGTCGTCTCCCAGTCAGAGGAGAGGCCGCCCTCTGCCCTGCAGAGAGACATTTTTCTCTTCTTGCAGGAAGGAGGCAGAGAGCTAAAGTTTGTCAGCAAGAGAAATATCTGTGTACGTGAGAGAGGCATGAGATTTTCAACCTCACACCTCCTCCATATAATCGACCTACCACAATGGAGAAAACGCCTAGCCTCCTTCCCACCCCGGGAGGTGAAAATTGCAACTTGTATTTTGTTCAATTAAGGACAAAATGTAAAAATTGACCAATTGGAGAGGCTAGATGTTGCGATTTCTTCCAAGGAGCATACCATGATGATCCTTGAGCTATGTAGATCATCATGGTAAAATTTCACTTCATTCTGACATCGGAGTAAAAACTTATGCCCGGTTTTCAATTAAGGACATTTTCGGGAATGAAACCAAATTCACCATGATGAAGAGCTCGAATTAACTTGGGAGTTTTTTCCATGATCTTTTGGAGATATTCTAAGCTTACTGGTGAAATTTTGGTTAAATCCGAGATCGTTTGCAACTTTTGCATTCTTTTCAATTAAGGACATATGGCTTTCTCACCCCGGTTTAAGCCATTTTCTTAATTAATTCTTATTTTCATGATTTAAAGAGCTAAATATGGCCAAATATGGGTAATTTCGTGGCTTTGATGATCAGAGTTCAATTCATGATGTCAATTGGCCACTACTTAGCCAAATTAGCTAAATTCAGCACAAAAGAAGCAACAAAAGCCTGCTGCACTGTGATAGGCAGAAGGAAGAATTGTCATCAACTACCCAGGAGGCATATTTTCGTCCCCTATCCTAGCAAAGTGGCGCCCTTATGCATGTCCAATCCTCTCCCAAGCAGTTGGATGCAATCAGAAGAAGAAGGAAGCTTCACTGCACTTTCCTGAAAGCTGTCATCTGCATAGGAGAAGATTTTGCCTTTCTCAGCAAGGCAATGGCATTAAATGCTCAAGCCCAAACCGTCCCCTATATAAAGGGAGGCCATTCTCAGGTTTCAGGCAGATTCCGCATCTCAGACATTTCTCCCGAGAAATAAAAAACGAGCTCCTGCAGCTACAAACTTGCTCCGCGCAAAAAACCAAGCTCCGTGCTTATTTTCTCTCTGGCTCTGCGCCATTTTCACCCTGTTCATCACGAGTTCTTCACTCGTTCTTCATATTCTCCTTGCTTAGATCTTGTCTCCGGACAAACAAACACTCTTTTAGTGTTTTTCTCTTGCTTCATTCTTGTCTCCGGACATACAAACACTGTACATGTGTTCTTCATTCAGAAATAACATATCAGAAATAACAGATCAGTTTGTTATTTTCTTTTCAATTTCAATTACAATCAAAGCAGATCTCTCAGATCTGATCCAAAAAAGAGGAAGGCCCAGTTTGAGAAGCAGTTCGTGTGGATCCAATGATTTAAATGCTCCGGTGTGACTTTGATCCAGTCCCCACAATCGTTCTGATCTTTTAATCTGCTGCTCCGCGCACCAGATCTTGTTTTTACAACCTCTTTTTCAATTTCAGCAAATTGACTGGCACGCCCTTACGCTGTCATAAAGAATTCTCCGCGAAAACTCTAGCAAGAGATTTTTGGCGCAACACAATCTAATTAAACAAATAAAATAATCTAATTATTTAAGCATACAGGCCGGGCCGGGCTCGGGCCGGGCTCGGGCCGGGCTTTTATGGTTAAGACCAAGCCCGACCCATTTTGTAAACGGACCTTAAAATTTTGTCCAAACCTGTCCAATGGGCTTCAAATTTTTGTCCAAACCCTCCCAAATATCGGACGAGCTTACGGGTTTGGACGGATAGCCCGGCCCTTGAACAGGTCTACTCAGTAACCTCTTACCCTCTCACCTTCTTCAACATGCAGTTCCTCACTTCTGCTCCCATGCAACCCATCCAAACTTAATAAAATTTGATATTTTGGTCACTCAACGATTTTAGGATAATGGTACTTATAATGTGATATAGTAATATGACATGCAAGCCAACGACAAGCTGTATAAAATTACCAAATCATGTTATTGTTCGTTCCTTCAAAAAAAAATGTTATTGTTCATGGTTGGGTGACAAGAAAATCTTTCAAAAATTAATTGAGCAACTAATAGTTTACATTGGAAACACCCAATTTGTTAGTTTAATTAGTAAGTATACTATACGTAAAGCATGAGGTCATGGGTTTAAGTCCTATAATATGCAAACTGAATGTGGGTTTTGTGATTTGTCCCACTTTATATAGGCTTTGTGCATATTTATGTGGATTAGGTTAGTTTGTGACTTTTATTAAAGTAGCGGACCTAGTTTATATTCGTGATTTCTCACATTGTATTAATTGTTTGAGCATATAGAGATATATGATGATCATACTGAAAAACTTTCGATTATTTGTTTTAGCTTGGAAAAAAAAAATAGTTTACTTGGAAAAATACTACTCAACAACAAACATTTCTTAATTTGTTTTAGCTTATAGCTAGTCAAATATTTGAACTTGAAGTTTTCAATTTCATCATGTCATGGTTGAATAAACTTGTTGTTAAGATTTGTATTTTGTAAAGGACTTTGGTACTTTAGTATATAAGTAATGTACTGTATATTGTATGCAATAATGCAAATAAAGATTAGATTTCCCTGCCCATATATACATTGTTTTGCTTCTTCCCTCATCCGGAATTTACATTAACTTCATTAGCATTGATATATTGGTCTGGATAGTGAAAAAACAAACAAGAAACCGACTATGATGCCTCCATTTACTATACTATAAATAAACTGTAACAAGTTAAATTACACAAAAGAAAAAAAAAATAAACTGATTGTAGTTTTAAGAATTTAATGGTATACATTAATTTCAGAGAAGTGTTGACAGTTGATCATATTTAATCTCGCAAACTTGTAACTTCATGTTGATTTAAGAAAAAAAACGCAAGAAACAGTTTCCAAAATCAATTACACTTTGTAACCAGTCTTCAATTTCACACCTATAAATTGTCACTCACTTGGCACCTCCTTTCCACCAAACCAAAAATTCACCATCAAAGCCTTTACAATTCATCAGCATTAATCAGCAAATCAATCAAAATTCAAACGAATTTCACCATGTCAAGGAAATCTGCAACAACCATTTGCATGCTGCTCCTGTTGGCCATTTTGGTACAGCCAGGGCTATCTCAGTTCCTCCTCCCACCGGGGTCGCCGATCGACGTACAAAAATGCTTCTCATCTCTAATGAGCATACAAGGATGCATGTTAGAAATTTTCACGTCTGTTTTCGGTGGCCAATTTGGGAAAATTGGCCCTCAATGCTGCAAGGCTATCACCGACATCAATGACGGTTGTTGGCCTAAATTGTTCCCTTTGCTTAATCCTTTGACGTTTCTACCAATGCTCAAGGATAATTGTGGTGCTCGCTCTGCCTCTGCATCGGCTGCCCCTTCCCCTAAGTGAAATAGGCTACCGCTGCGTTGAGACTGTTAGGCACTTTATTATTAAGAATGTTGTTAACTTAGGTAACAAGAAATTTAATTAAGATGTTTTAGGTGCAGGAAACTTCAGGGCATATGTTTTCCATATATTTCAAGCAGCAAACTAATAAAATTTGATGTTTTCAATTGATATTGTTTGGAGTATTTCATAATTTCCCCTGCTTTTTTTTATTTTCTCCATGTGCTTGGGTTTACCATATCAAAAGCAATTCACAATATATTGCTAAATTACACCAAGGAAAGTATAGTTAAATTTGGCCTCTAATATCCTATGTCAAATTTAACTCAGATAATTATTTTTTATATTTATATTTACAAGTTAACATTTTTCGAGCCGGATGATTACGGAATCCCAATGATTAGTTAACCAAATTTTTAACTTAGGAAAAAAAGGAGATGATAAAAACACCACAGAGCCCAATTATATTCAGATTTGTCTACTTTGTCTTGGACTTTTATCTTTTGTTTTTTGTTCAATTTTCTTGGGCTTTTATATGATTGTGAAATTCATGGGAGGCCCTTGAATGTTGGATCTAGTAGCAAGAAAATCCAACCATAAGGCAACAGCCTCCGCCGCTTTGTGCCATTTTTTTACCATAATTAATTAGCTTTCATTTCCATTTTTCCTTTGCTTTTGCTTTCATTTTACCATATTTCCTACTTCTATTCCCCTTATCCACACAAACAAAACAAGATAGATCAATCAAGGTTGTCCTGATCAAAATTTTCAGCTTAGCATCATCCTAAAAAGTGAAAATTAAGTTGATATATGGTCATATATATTCTTCAATTGGAAATTTGGAATTGAAGAAGTTAAGGGAAGAGACAAATATTAGACATTAAACATTAGAAAAAATAAACCTAATCATAAAACTATTATCTACCCCCCAAAAATATACTACTAGATTCTATTCTTTTCCACTTGAGACCCCAATTTGTCTTACCTTATGTTCCTGAGTGGAAAAACAAATTAACCCCCAACAAGAAAAGGTTGTTAGAAAATTGACTGACCATGATAAGGACTAATTAGACAAAGGAAATGTTGTATTTTTGTAATTTGCCTGGTTCCTGCCGAAAATTAAAGAGGAGTTCACGTAAAGATACCTTGAAGCTCATTGCAAGATATTGCTACTTTATTTGACACTTTTGGAGATAAAAAGTCTTAGCATAATAAGTGTTCTTGACAATGACAACGATTTTTTAAGTAATATTGCGAAGTTGCAATATTAATTTTGCACTTCTAGAAAAATTAATTTATTTTAGCGAAAATTTTGCCCTTTGATACAAGTAGGATATTCGAAACCAAAAATACTTTTTGTCCACAAAAATTTATTATCCAAATTTACTCTCTGACGTGTCACCAAGTTTCATCGCACCTTCCATAAAATCAAATTTTACAAGTGTTTTGTAATTGTGTGCTACCTTAGGAGAAATGATTTTAACTTTTAAGATACCATTTTGGTGGGACATGATATATATGTAGAGAATTGGTTAACTATTTTTTGGCACAATAATTAGTGATCATCTGAGAAGAAATTATAATTATTGTAGATTAGTTAACTAGATTGAGTTGAGTCATCTGAAAAGAAATTATAATTATTGTAGCTTATGTCTAATTTAGTCATATTTATTGGCTTAAATATTGTCATTTAGCAAATAGAAGTAGAATTTTCAGGTAATATGTTGCAATCATTTGAAGTATACACATTTCTTTCTCTCCTTATTTTAGCTTTTGGATTGCTTGATTTGGGATTCCCAAACATGACTTTCCCTATGATTAGTTGAAGTACTTGTACATATCATTCATTTGGTTGAAACTTGAAAAAGATATAAGAATGAAAATGATCTTATTTCCAAATGTCCTTTTGAAACGTTGCTTAACTTTTAAACGTGAAAATGAAAATAAAATGTGACATTTAATATGTAGATGTTAGTATATATTTCAAATTTTAGCGATGTTAATTTCAAAGCCACACATACCATACCATATACGTCTTAATACTCTAAAATCCGGTCAATTTCATGATAAAGCAAAAAAAAGAATTGATGACTCGTAATGCTTGATACAATATCAACAAACTATATATATCAAATTCTATTATTAGCAAGATTTGGTGGGTATTTGACTTTGTTTATATATATTATTTTTTGGTTAACTGTTTCTTTTGTCGATGTACGAAATTTTCAACTATAATTACTTACCATACGAAAAGATCTATTTTGTGAAAAGATTCGCTTACATGCAAATATATGAAATATTAATTATACAAAAGGGAAATATATATATACCACACGACTTTCTTTGTATAGCAGGCAAACTCTTTGGAAAGTTGTCGATTTATGTCAAAAGTCATTTCCTTTGAGAATAGGTGATAATAATTTGTGGGGGATTTCCTTCCATTGAAGAATTGGACGTGGACAATATTAATTGTATGATGGATGACAGAAACTGGACAGCTTAAAAGAGAGAAGAATTTCCAGATAAGAAAGCTAAAGGGAAAGGGTTGCCATTGCATATATATATATATAATTAAGTGTTAGGTTAATGGACAACAACAAATCTAACCCAACCAGAAACAAGGGGCTTCCCCTTAACTAACATTGAATGGATTAGGTCTTGGTGGTTCCCTTTTGGGTGGAGAGCTTCACCTGATCCTCATGACAACTAACTTAAAATAAAAGTAAAGGATAAGATTTTTAGGGGAAGACAAAATTATATTTGCTGAAAATCTCAAACTAACTAGTTTGAAATTTCCAAGGTTACCAACTTTATTTGTAATTGGTATATAGAATATCATTTTTTATAGTCTCTAAATCAATTAAAATAAAGGAAAAACGTATGAGTTTTTTTTTTTTGGAAAGGCAAGGAAAAAAATGGAAAAACGTATGAGTAATTTTAAAAAAGGAATTAGTTAAGAGTACAATTGTATTAAATTTTTTATCTCACTTAGTAATTGGTAAAAAGTTTTTTATGCTTTATATTGGACAAATTCAAGAATAAAATCAACCCACACGGACAAATTTTCATCTTAATTATTATCACATTAATTGAGTTTGATATTACTTTTCTTTTCTTAAATTTAAAAAAAAAAAAAAAAAAACCAAGGATATATCCTGACACTTTTCGCCTAATATTCATGATCTCTAGAGTGGAGATGTGAAAAGTTAAAATCCTCACAATAAAATAAAATTAGAAGTATCAGTACTTGAAATATCAATATGGCGAGAAGACATTATATCTGAAATTAAAATTCTAACATCATTCTATACACCATCATATGGTGATTTTGACGGGATAATTAGGATAAATAGTCAGCAGAAAAGGCTTAAAGTCTTCAAACGAACAATATTATTTTTCTTCTATATATTATTAGATGCTTTTCTTGTGTGATTATAAATTGTTAGAAGATCAGTGTATACGGCGGGGAGATTAAGATTACTTGACCAGTTTGTCTACAAAAGTATTCCTCCAACCCTGTTATACTATATATATTCTACTATTATTATAAAGATAATAATAATAATACGTACGATTAAATAATTATTAGGAGTACTATATTATAGTAATGTTTATTTTATTTATTAATTCCAAGTTTATTGACCTCTGCCGACGCGGAGGTTTGATTATTAGATTTGGTTTGGTCTCGTCAATCTCTTATCGTTTTTTATAAATCAAAGCTAGCTTAATTTGGTAGTCATTCCAAATTTCCAATGGTAAAAGAATCCAAGTATTATTAATGCAATGCAAGTTGAAACTAATATAACATTCCCCTTTCAACTCATTACATGATTTTTGATGCACTTTGCTTCCATCATAATCATGGTTTTAATAACCGAGCCGGATGATGAACCGGATAGGAGGACGGTCGGCGGCTCAACCGGTCCGACCGGTTGAGCCGGACGATCGGTTCGATTGCATGAACACGACAGTCCGCAATAGTCGAATGACACATCTAGAGGAAAGAACCACCAAACTGAAGCAGTTAAAACTTAAAAGAATATCCAAATCTGAGCAATTTGATTAGATATATTAAGAACAAATCAAAATTTAATTGTTTATATTGTTTCAGAGATCTCTTCTTAATGTAAACAAGGAAATTTGTAAAAAAAACTATGGATTTAAAGAAATTAATTAAATAATATTTAAGAAAAATATCAAACTACAAATTTGAGCAATCAACTATTATAAAAAAAAATCAACAGTATTTAAAGTCTGGCAAGACTTACGGCACACCTTCTGTCAAATAGGATTTGCACATTTTATGAATAAAAAAAAAGGAAGAAGAGATTTGAACATATATTCTACAATTAATGACTACAGAGGTTTCGCAAATAATTAAGGATTGTCTTACAAAGCAATTGAAATTAAATTGAGAGAGAGAGCAATACAACAAATGGGGATCGGCTAATCACTTTGGGGCCAATGAGTTGTTGGTCGAGTTTTGTTTTGGTTTTGGGTGGGAGTTGATCAAGAGAGGCGGTGGGATACAGAGGGATGGCAAGCCGGCCGGCGACAATGCATTGGTGGCAATAGGTAGGCCACAAGCGGCGGCTCAAGGGGGGAAATAAAAAATGGGAGGTTTCTGGTAGGTAGTGTTAGCCTGTTAGGGATTTCATTTCAAACAAAAAAGAAAGAAAAGTCAATAAAACCGGATATGCACCGGTTTTCCCGGTTCCGATTCAACCGGTTTTTCTGGTTCAATCGCGGTTAATTAAAACCGCGGTTTAGACATCTTTCATAACCGAACTGCCTGACGGGTCGCGGTTGAACCGGTCGAACCATCCAATCCGATCCGGTTACAAAAACTATGATCATAATTAATCATTATATATTATCTTTCAAGATTAACATGAATGAACCCTTTCCTCCCTTTCCTTAAATATTACTAGTACTTAATTATCTAAAGGAAGTTAGTGCATTTACATATAGATTCCACCGAATAATTATGGACCATATCCCCTCCCATTATCACATCCTATATTATTGACTCAAAATCCAATAAGTTATTAGAGTTTTTTTTTTTTTAATATCAATGGCTGTTTGGTCGAATTGAAGAAACTTAATGTCTTTTAAGCAAGTCTGAAATTTGAGTCTTATAGATAGAGAAATAAACATTATGAAAGTTTCTTTTCATTTAGAATCCGACAGATTTGACTCCGAGCTAATTAGGGTTTATAATGTGACTATTAAATACGAGAATTCGTACAAAAAAAAAGATATATATTCTTAGAATTTATTTTACTTAAAATTGATTTTTTTTAGGCTGGAACATAAAAAATTAAAACCCTCTCAATAAACGCCCTTCTAGTGCTTACATATGGACCAAATATTTGTTACTAATTTTAACTTCAACATTGTTTGAGAAATTTACCTACCGTTGCAACTTGCACCAATAATTTGAAAAGTAAATTTTACTACTACTACTTCTTAATTCTTATCCACATTACTCAATGCGGATAATCATTTAGATATAGTAAAATACTCGTACTACTAATATGGAAAAGAATATTAGGCAGACGACATATATCTATTTTTTAATATACTATTTTATTATCCAATTACCACTAATGTCTCTACTCTCTATTCTCTAATGACATATACTGATTTAAGCAAATGAAAATTTTCAATTTGGTATTATGGGGTCTCGAGGTCGAGGATCATAATTAAACCCTTCAGCAGTTTACGGCTTTGGTGGGTTTTCCTGGGTTCCTACAAAAAATGTGGACCCCACATCC
This sequence comes from Corchorus olitorius, assembly GCA_001974825.2. Taxonomy (NCBI): domain Eukaryota; kingdom Viridiplantae; phylum Streptophyta; class Magnoliopsida; order Malvales; family Malvaceae; genus Corchorus; species Corchorus olitorius. The sequence goes on from AWUE01021587.1 coordinate 15,766, forward strand.
CTTTGAAAGCTTGAAACTTGTTTTGATAGGTTAAAACCTGAAAAAAGCAAAAAAAAAAAAAAATCTGGCTGTTCTCTGCTCCTCAAGGAAAGCAATGGCCGAAGCAGGCACCACCCTCAAATTGGTCCCACTTCAGCAACAAACGAAACCCCTTCTCTCACTTTATTCTAAACCGCTAAAAGATTAGATTAATTAGTAATATTAATTATTTAACCAAGACAAGAAGTGTGGCAACGATGGCTACTTTAGCTTAGCTTGATTCTTCCTACTAATACTATAAATGATGTATTTAGTACAAACATATACATATGCCCTTCTCTTGCATTTATATCTCACTTTTTTTGAGTAAAGTTTTCCCGTTTATTTTTGCCTCCAAATGGCAAACCCTGTTACAACTTCCTAACTTCAACTTCATGGCTATCTTGTCCATTTATAGAGTAAAACAGAAGGGTTTCAAGATCTGAACACTTGCTTTTTCATTCAATCTAAAACATGGGTTTTCAGATTTGGCAAATGGGGTTTTGTTTTTGGGTTTGTTTTAGTTTGTGCTTCAGTTTTGTAAGTTCACAAGTTGCTCAAGGGGCTGCCGCTGCTGCAACAACTACTGTTCAAGCAACTGTTTTTATTGATGGGAAAGCTCCCATTGGTTCAATAGATGATGATTTTGTTTGTGCTACTTTGGATTGGTGGCCTCCTCAGAAATGTGATTATGGGACATGCAGTTGGGGTCTTGCTGGTCTTCTCAATCTGGTAACCTTTTTGTTTTAGTTGCAATTTTTTCTTCTTTTGATTACTTCCAGCATGTTTTTTTCCCTCTTATATCTTTGGTTTATGTTATGAATGATTTACTCTACTCTGTTCTTGTTTCAATGAAATAGCTTTTCCTTCAGTTATTTGTACAATCTGAAAATTTCTGCTAAAAAATGAAAATTTACAATTTGGAATTTCATTATAAGAAGATTTGGGTCTTTTCATTACTTAGAAAGGGTGTTGCTGTTCAATTTGGAAAGCCTATTTTCCAGTTTAAAAGTGTTTTGCTTTGCTGAAAGGTTTTCCATCTTCCTTCTCCTTTTGCAGAATCTTAACAATACTATATTCTTGAATGCCGTAAAAGGTAGGGTATTCTTGTGCTTTCGGTGGATTTTTTTTTATATTAATCACTTTCTATTTTGTCTTAATTAAATATTAGTCTCTATATTCTTCAGAATTTTCACCATTGAAGATTAGATTGGGCGGCACATTGCAAGATAAAGTCATATATGATACTGTTGACAACCATGAACCCTGTGGCATTCCCTTTGTTCAAAATGCTTCTGAGCTCTTTGGTTTTACTAAAGGATGTTTGCCCATGAAAAGATGGGATGAGCTTAATGACTTTTTCCAAAAGGCAGGGTAAGATTATAACAGAATCCTTAATTCCCTCTTGAATTCCTATGAATTTCTTTCTTACCATTAATTTCACTCATGTTCTGCAAATTCAGGGCAAAGGTTATTTTCGGATTGAATGCGCTTAACGGGAGGTCTATAAAGCCTGATGGTTCAGCTGTAGGAGCTTGGGACTACACCAATGCTGAATCTTTTATACGATACACGGTTGGAAAGAACTACACCATCCATGGTTGGGAGCTAGGTAAGAATAAGCCTCTGTTTTCTCTGTAACTAATCAAGCAAAAACTATAAAAAGGAATGGAAATGTTTGGAATTCTTGTTGATTGATTGAGTAGATGGGAAGATAGTTGTCATGGTAGGTGGAACAACTTATGGTTGTTATGTTTTGCTTGTCAGGAAATGAATTGTCTGGGAGTGGGGTTGGAACTAGGGTTACAGCAAATCAGTATGCTGCCGATACAATAGCTTTACAAAGTATAGTGCAGAACATATACAAGGATGTCGATTTCAAGCCGCTAATTATAGCACCTGGTGGTTTCTATGACCAGAATTGGTTCAAAGAATTCTTAGATAAAACGACCAAATCTTTAGACGTCGTCACTCACCATATATACAACCTTGGACCAGGTATAGTTTCATCTTGTACAATCCAGTATTTGAATGTTCGATGAGTTTGAGAAGAAGGTCCTGACTTGACTGTCATATTCTTGCTGTATAGGAGTCGATCAACATCTAGTCGAAAAGATTCTTGATCCATCGGTTCTTGATGGTGAGGCTGGAACATTCAGTGGCCTTCATAACATCATCAAGAGTTCTCCAACTTCAGCAATTGCCTGGGTGGGTGAGGCAGGAGGCGCTTACAACAGCGGTCATAATCTTGTTACAAATGCATTTGTATTCAGTTTCTGGTAAAGTGGCGAAAACTTGGCATAGTATACTTGGGCTATTTCCTCTGATTTTTTTCTAAGTGATGTTACCTTGGATTTGAGATGCAGGTATTTAGATCAACTTGGCATGGCAGCAAAATACGATACAAAAACCTACTGCAGACAATCATTGATTGGTGGAAATTATGGTTTACTAAACACAACCACCTTTGTACCAAATCCAGACTACTACAGGTTCACCATTTTTCTTTTATCATAAATAATTCTTTCATTCATGAGGATTATAAACTAGATTTTGTCACTACAGTATATGAAAATCTTTCTTTTTTGCCCATATTACTGCAATAGTTAACAAGAGGAAATGCATAACTCTTAAAGATCGCTATGATAGTAATCAGTGGCAATAAATTCCCTGAAACTATTGATTCCCTATTAGACATACTTTTAACCTCACAAAACTAGAACAATCTATCTACCTTGCCATTTCAAATTAGAAGCTGAGACAGAGCTTTAGATATTCATAAACTTGTCCTCATGCAGAAACTAAATTAAGTAATCGAATCTTCATGTGAATGATACCTTGCTTTCTTAATTGCAGCGCTCTTCTTTGGCACCGATTAATGGGAAGCAATGTTCTGTCTACAAGCTTTGATGGGACTAAAAAGATACGCTCTTATACTCACTGTGCAAAGCAATCGGTAAGTCAATCCCATACTGCAATCATCATCAAGCAGGTAATCTTCCTTTTCTAAGTATTTGACCATAGTTTCCATTTTGCAGAAAGGCATCACTTTACTATTGATCAACCTTGACAATAAAACTACTGTCGAGGCAAAACTTGCGTTCAACAGTACCATGACCCTGCGACATAAGCATAGGTCAAAGCTTTTGCACCACCATAAGCACAGCTCTCATAATCATATGCCATCAATTATCCAGCTGCCTCAAGGCACTGGTACTGAAATCAGAAGAGAGGAATACCATTTAACAGCGAAAGATGGAAACTTGCACAGCCAAACCATGCTACTTAACGGAAACATTTTAAGTGTAAATTCATCTGGGAACATACCTCCCCTGGAGCCCATACATGTAAACTCACCAAATCCAATAATGGTTGCTCCATTCTCTATTGTGTTCGTTCACATGCCAGATATTATTGTTCCTGCTTGCAAGGTATAGAAACACCAGAGGGAACTAAAAGTAGTTCCTTTTGGTGATTGATCAAATAAGAGATAGAAAACATTGCAAATATTTCATTTTTTTTCATAGTGAAGAATATAATGCAACATATTCTCCCATATATACTTGTAATATCTTTATCCCAGTTTCTATATTAAAGATGAGTATATATACACAGAAGTGATGAATCGATGCATAAGAAACAAGATAACCTTACCGCTCTTTAGCTACAAAATAAAATTTATACTTTGACAGGATCCACAAGAGCAATGACATAGCACTAACTGTTGTCCTAACAACTTTCAGTAGCTTGCATGTAATTTGTCATAAAACAGGTTGTGGGAAAGAAACCACCACAAAAATTGGCCTAAAAGTTTGACCATAAGTACAATGTACGTCTCTGTCTGGAAGAGAGGGAGGGACAAGAAATCCAGCTTGACTGTACTGAACTTTTCTAGAATTAAATTACAATATTGATTGCAAGCTCTAATAAACTGCAAAATTTTGGAACTACAAATCTCTTCAGTACAATTTGGAGGCTAATACCCTTTACATGGATATACAAATGATATCAAGAAAATCAATTTCAATCATACATGTATATTTTCTATGCAGGTATATTAACAAATACTACTACCCCATGAATAGCGAACATGGTCAATTTCCACTTAGGCACAGGTGGAAAGGGTCAAATTAGGGATACCTTAACACTGTGTCTCTCAGTTTGGATCTTCAATTGACGAAACTAATAGAAAGCACAGAAACAAGGTCAATCAATCTCCGAAAAGCTTTGAGGCTTACTGCTGGCGAATGCCAACCAGACAATGCTGCCAGTCAAGTAGAAGAATATGGATGGTGCAAATAATGATATCTGCATAATACACAAGTCCAAATTACTTTTTTAAGTATAGGGAGAGGAGAAAAGCATAAGTTCAAGTAAGAAATTAGACTTACACTCCATGAATGAGTTGAATCAAGAAGAAATCCAGTAAGGGCAACACCTACAATTCCAGGCACTGCTCCGACAGTATTGGTAATACCCTACATGCAAAAGATAAGTTCAACTCAATTCATAGAAAACCTTGCTTTAAAGTAACCGTCTAAGCAAAAAAAGAAAGAAAAGGCAACTGTCTATGTATGACCAACATTCAGCAGATATAAAGAGGTCAGGGAATGCTCCAACTGTATAACAGAAATATGTCAATATCATTTTTGAAGGATTTCCAATAATTGAAAATTACTTAAAGTGGTAGCCACAAGTCTGGGCAAAAAAGAAAAAGTGCTAGCCACTAGTCAGGTTATGATCCTGATTTTAATTGATAAATGCTTTCAGTATTTGAAGGACAGTCAGGAAATGGTTTAGCAGAAGAATTCCACTAAATAAGAATAACTCAAATAGTCCATCTATTGGTTATGGAACCAAATTTCATGTTCATAATACTATTGAGTTCAAGAGGACTGACATGCCCGTGTTCTTTAAAATGAAATTTAAGCACATTGACTAACCAAGTTGGCATCTATAAACTTACGTACCAAAAGTATACTTGCATATTCAGGTGACATATCTTGATGAGTGCAATAAAGCCCTGCAGTTTGGGGTGGTGAAGTTAGGAGCAACTGCATTTAGTAGCTTGCAACAGGAGCATGTCATGCACAATAACTGATGTTTGGATGAACAGGACATGTAACTAGCTGGATTGGTCTCTACCTGACAAGGCAAAGCTGGAGAGAGCAATTCCACCTGAGAGAATCCCGACAATTTCCCATGGTTGCAGTCCTAGATCTAGAGAAGATAGAATCATGCAGACTGCAGGAGACAAAAAGGCAATTGTTTGGCAAGTCTTTCTCACCTGCATGCCAAAAAATTAAGGCCATCAAAAAGGTTCAAACCCCAGTTAAGATCTCATTCTCTAGGCTCATTTATGTAATATTTCAATATCAGTCCTCAAAAAAGTAATGGTTTAACTGCAAGTAAACCTCCAATGGTGTCAACAATAATCATCTAAGAATACACCCTATATCAGAATCTATAGAAATGTCATATTATTTGTTGTAACAAGCAGCAACAGATTCAGTAAACTGGGCAATTTTCATTTCTCTCAGTCTGACATATAGAAACGGATATTTTTTTTATATTCTTCATACCGTAGTGGTCTCAACTCCATTGGCAATTAAGTTGTCAGCAAACTGTGCAGCTATGCTTGTAACAAAAACTGAAGCCAGGGGAGGAAGGATGGAAACCTGTGATTAGATAGCATACAGTTTGTAAGTATATAAACCAACATTCATTCTGCGACAGAACATCCAACAACTATAACATATAGCCCATCTGATGTAGGAATTGCACACACTTTCTGACTTTTCTATCATCATTTAAGATAAACTACAAAACAATTAGGTAAAGAATGGGGTTCATCCTTTTGTTGTTCTTCCATTTTTTTTTCTTTTCTTTTTGTTGAAACTTTGCCATTATATATATGCCTGACAATGAAGCAGATATAATATTGTCAAATCTTGATTTCTAAAGTAATTGCTCTGTTACTCCTTAAATCTATAGCAGAGTGATCTAACTGAATCTTAAAAACAGGTAAATTAAAAACCTTACCCATGCAGCTTCTGTCAAATTTAGGTTCAACTCCTCACTGCATGCCGTGTAAAACATAAGTTAAACTCTACCCTTTCTTGAGGCCAAAAAAAAAACACTTCTACATGAGTGAAATAATATAACAAGAAAAACAATGTCTTATAGTTGCAAAGTTCATACAAATTTATTTTGAGAACATTTTCAGAATGTAGAATTAATGAGTAGTAAATGCACAATTATAGATATTGTGAAAAAAGAGAGCGAGAGAGAGAGAGAGAAAAGACAGTTTCATGCAAAGAAAGGTTGAATTTATTATTTAAAAAAACACCCTCCCTTGGGAAACATTTTATTAACCCCGTAGCCCAAAAGAAAGTTGTCAAAGTGCAATTATCGGCAGCTCCAAGTTACATATATCAATCAACTGAAAACCTTAAATTTTATAGCAGTAAACATACCTAAAAAAGGTAGGAAGCCAAGATAGACAAGTAAAATGACCCCAACTTCCACAAAAATGAGCATATATCATTGCCCATACAGCTGGACTTCGGAAAAATGCTTTCCATGGTACATCCTATTAAGACAAAACAAACAAGAAAACCAAAAGGAAACATGATTAAGGCTAATATAGTGAAAATTGGAAAACCCTCTTATTTAAATAAATTGACGGCAGTTATCAACTGAGACTACTATGAAGTTATGTGAAAAAGGAAAAGGAAAACAGATTAGTACAGTGGGTATGGTCATGTGGGAAACATATGAGGTTATGTGAGCTGATATGTATTGTATGAATGACAAATTTGCTAATCTGTCTGATAAGATAATGAAAAGAGAAAGAAGCATTCATTGTCAGGTGGTATCACAAGTTGATAATAAATGTTTAATATAACTTGCCGGTCATTGTCAAGATGGGTGCAACAACCCTAGCTTTGCTAGAGTCGCAGATCAGATCTGTTCCACGAACCCTAGCTTGCTAAAGCAATCAAGTAAAGACACTAATCGTTATTCAACTTAAACCCAAAAATGGTTGATTGAAGGGAACTCAGCCTATTACCATGCAAGATTTCTGCAATAATTTATAAGGTCAACCACAAATCAAGATAAGGTAACCTAAATATGCTAACCAGCACCTGTTCCACCCAATCAAAACCATCTTAACGAGGGCAAGGAAACTGCTAATTTAAAGTTGAAGTATAGGTAATTGAATAGTTACAGCAACAAAATATTTACACACTCAAGGCATCAAGCATTAAGTAGATGATCATAGGATTACCCAATAAAAACTAAGGACATCACAATGCATAGGTGACAACTCCATTTTTCTGGGCAGATAACAAGATTCATTGTCAAAGACAGTGATTAAACATTTGAAATCATACCTTCAATGAAGCACGCAACTCTGCTAGAGAATTATTCGATGACTTCTTCTGATCAACAGATTCTTCTTTGCTTGACTTGTTATGTTCAGCTGATCGCAAAACTGTCATATAACAAAAATCATGATCAATAACACATTGAGCTCAAGGAAAAATCAAGAGAGCATAAAGGAACTAAGATAACATACTTTATGTAATGCAATCATTTAAACATTATGTGATAAATTTTAGAAGACTATCATGGCTTTCAGAATCTTCAGACTGGTTAGTTCAGTATGCAAAAAGTTCAAAATTGTTCTGCTTCTTTATTAGAGCATCTGACATATATGTGAAGTTATTTTATCCTGTATCTTGGCATGACCTTGCATTCAAGTTGGTCTCTCCACTACATGGAGTTAGCAACATAGGTTATATTGGGCCAATGTACTCTAGTCAAGGACATATCCTTGTTTTATAGTTCCCATCTAAGTCTTTTAGTCTCCCACTTCTTCTCTAGACAGAAAACCACTATGAGACTTTGGCACTTAATAGGAGCATAATGATCATGGAGAAGGCGCTGCTATCTGCTAGTGCAAAAGTTGGAAAGAGACTACAAGAAGCTTATCTGTATAAGGCATATCTAGGTTAGATTATTTCTTCAAGATTCAAAAAGCTTTTATTAGTAGTCAGGCACAATTCAAACTTTAAAATACTGCAGTCTTCAGACATTTACTGGCAAATTATTCTTCTTACTCTGAAAAAACTGCAAACAAGGAGTGCAAAATTTTCTCTACATCTTAGATAAAAATGCAGAGGTATAAAATCTCTTTCATAATTGAAGATGCCCAATTTCATTTTTCATTCCCTCTGCTGCTCAGACTCATGTGTAGCCAGTTAGAGTTTTTCACAACATTATCTTAGTGTCTCCCTCCATCTGGTAACATTTCAAATAACTTCTACTGTCATAAGTGGACAGAAAATCTAAAATCATACCCGATCATGAGCTGGTTTTCTAGCAGAGATTGTGCTATTCAGGCTATCTCAAAAGAAGGCTTCCTTGCTAAATTGCATAGATGGGGATATTATGGATTTAATGAAATGGTGAACACAATGATTGGCAGACATTCATGGTAATGGAAAAGAGTCTAAATTGTAACCAGTGCATCAGCAGCCAGCGAGCATCATTTTATGGAAATGGTTTGAAGCAGTAGAGTTTGACCAATGTTAATATGTTATTGACAATACAGCAATAAGATTGATGTTGATGTGCAAAGTGGCATCATGTTTGTCAAAAGGATCAAACTCTACAAATTAGCAGTAACAAGCTGGTTGCATATATGGTGATGATAGCTCAAATAGAGATGTTGGAAGGGACAGCAAGAGAAAATTTTCCAACAAGGGTAGGACAACTGACCAACAAAAGCAGCTAAAACAAAGCTGCATGGTAGAAATTAGATTTGATAAGCATCCAAAATCAGTTTACTAAACAACGTAGTTGTTTGTTATAAATGCATGAAGGAACTTTACTAATTTGGTTATTAGATAGAAGTACCATGATCTTAAATTACTCAGGAAAATGCTCAACTTTTCACCTGGACTTTCAAATAAACAATAATGAACATAAATAGGGATTGGATTGGATGCTCACATGAAACACGCTGAACAGTATCTGCAGCTTGCTCTTCTCCAAGAAAATTAAATCCTAAATACCTTAAACATTTTGGTTGCAACATGGGCTAAAGTCAATCCATAAAATTAAGTATCGAAAAAAAAAAAAAAAAAAAAAAAAAAAAAAAAACCTCAAAATTATATTGCCAAAGAACTTGTATAGGCAAATTTCTTTCAGTAGTAAATGGCAAAATATGTGATTTTGGAGCTAGCAACTTACCAGCCTAACCCTAGAAAGCCAAATATATAAAAAACAGATTCCCAGCCAAAATTTTGGATGAGCGGAGGTGCCAAAAGTAGCCTGCAAAATCATGAAACAGAAGAAGATAACAAGTTGTGACTACTGAACAAAATGGACTATATTTAATAAACAAATTTGTTGATACTACAATTAGAAGAGAAAAATTAGTTTGATGGGTGTCAACTAGCCTTGGTTTGCTAAAACAAAAGTCAATTTTTGATTATGCACATCCATGTTCGACTCCATTTAAAATGAAGCTTGAAAAGAAAATCCCTTACACAATTTTAATAATGAACAGCAGGGGGCCTACGGCAGCAAAGAGATTCTATGCATCCCATAAATACAGACATAAAAGGATGTAATGGTGATTTGAACTAATTTTCATCAGCTTAAGATGTTAGATTCTTGTTTTTTTAACACTGAAATAAGGAACAACAACTTTTATATATAACATTTTTGTTTAATTTAACTTAAGAGAATGCTTTTGGACCTTCAGTTCAATGAGAATGTATTACTTTATTGACTGGATGTTCCAATAGAGAAATTGTGAAGTTAACACTTTTTTTGCATGATGGAAAGTAAACCTCAAACATTTAGTTGAACACTAATATCTATACCTACTTAACGAAAGACTCCAGCAAGACATACCCTGTAACACTTCCTACACTCAGCCCACCAAAGACAAATGATACAGCCCTGGAGCGCTCTGCCAAAGGAATTGACCTGCATGTTGTGGGCAACCAAATAAAGGAGAAATGTAAGAAATTCCCAGGAGAATAAGTATCTCAAAAAATGTGCCACCCTGGCAGCACAAAATGAGAATAGTGAAATAACACAGACAAAAATATCAGATTCAGACCAAAAAATACTCTATTTTCTTGAAAACTATGTAAATTCATCTGCATCTCTAATGTGATGTTCAAAGAGTTGAACAAAGCATTTTCTTCCCAGAGGACAGGGGTAGGTATGAAAGACAAATACATGATCATTGCCTCCTAGAACATTAATCTCTTCATGACTAACATGAACATATATATAGTCAAATGTAAATCCTCTGGGATGATTTTTAAGTTGTAATAGATTACTGAGTAAGAGGGTGGGTGAGAGATTTAAACTGGATAAGAGCTTTAGAATCCTTATATAAATGAGTATTTAGATTTTTAATAGAATTATGATCTAAAAGAATCTAATTAAGAATAGTCTAACAAAAACAATCAACACATACTTACACAGATTTTAGTTGTTAAATTCCAGTTACAACGTGCATTATGCTCAAGAGTTTCCAGGGGAACTTATTACAACCAGCCTTTTTTAATATAGAGGGGTCAAAGAGATGCTAAATTGTCATGGTAGTAATGTTTGATCATCAAAGTAATGCAAGTGGAGGACTTGAATACAACAAATTGAAAGCATAAATTAAGTTTAAATATGCCACTAAGATTACTGGTTCGCTATTCAAGGCATTAATATGTCATAAATAAATATGCTTGTAGAGTGTGGATGTCATACGTGCCTGGCAATAAGGTCTGTTGCAGCTGATGGGGAAACACCTTCCCCTATGCCAACCTGGATATAAAGTGAAAAGGAGTAATGTTTTTAAAGATAGAGGAGCATTGAACAAAAGAAGCTCAAAGTAGCACTATTGCAAATAAACGCAATACACATGATGATGAGCAGGAAATTAAGAAACTTAGCAGCTTCAGCAAATTTTCATACTAAATCATGATGTACTCCAGTAAAAAGACAATTAGACAATTAAAAGATTTGCATACAGTGAAAATGTAATTTAAAAGTGAACTAATACAAGTGGAAAAGAAACACACACACACACACAGAGAATAAGCCAACTTACCAATATCCTTGACAAGAGCAGTCCAGGCATGAATCCAGCAAGAACAGGAACGAGGGCCGTAGCTAAGGACCATGTCAGTACTCCAATCGCAAGAACTTTTCTGCAATGAATTAGAAGATAGTAGGTAATATGATGCATCTATGAAATTATCTCACTATAACAAAAACAAATAATTTTTTTGTTCTTCAAAGATCTCTGGAAATTACATTTTAGCATCAAACTAAATGACAGTTTACTTGGATGCTTCTTATCTCACTAGCTAGAATTCTAAAACCATTGCTATATATGATGTTATATAATGAAGACCAGTTTTCCCTCTTTTCTGTTTCTCTTTGGGAGAAAAGGATCATTCATCCACTCTGGGTTACAACTACGACCAGACTTCCTGACATTCGGTAGTGTGATTGCACACTTAATTGGCAAAGAAGATAAACCAACATAACAAAACAAATAATATTTGAAGAGGAAGAATGGGGGAGTTCGAGATAGAGAAAGTGAAATGGGTGATTGTGAAAGATCTTCATATAAAGAGATGCTCTACTGTTCTTCATCAGTTCTAAACACATCAAAGATATGATGATAAAGTTTTTAGGTAAAGAGGGATCAATAATGTATGCATAATAGGTAGATTAGATTCGTTGATCAGTTAGGATGAATCAAGAGTTGAGAATATCACTGACAAATAAAATATAGATTTCATTTGGACACATATGAAAAGAATGGAGAAAATACAAACTACGATAGATGCTTAAAACAGATCTAAACCTTATAAGTTCAAAGTAACCGCATTACGAAGTAATACAAACAATTTTTTGCTGCCTGAGTTTGTGAAATAGTGTAATAGCTAACTTCTATATGTAATGTGAAAGATGAGGCATCATCATTTTTTTTTAATTAGCTCAGATAATCTTCATTAATTGAATACTGCCGAGAGGTGGGCATCGTAGACACTTTCAATGTGATATCTAAACTAGGAATTTCACATAAGGTATCTTTAGTTCAAAGGAGTTATAAAATATATTTTTGAAAGTCAATCTACTTATGGAATCACTTCCACTCTGCTTTGGTCGTATGAAACTCAACCAAGTACAGGTGAACAAGGTATCGAATTAATGTGCTTAGACAATCAAGTATTAAGTAGCCTTAAAGTGGCACAAGCCCTAGGATTCAAGTAGCATCCTATCAAGAGACGGTGGGTGCTCATCAATGCCTGTCAATAGCATAAAAATTCCTCAAATTCTGAATGCAGGCACTGAATTGTGGATAAGATCACCAGTTTTCTCTTTTAGCTTTGGGAATATAAAATTACAACTTTCAGTTCTGTGTTGCAAGCAGAGATAAATATGAAAAATAGCATGTTTACACTAAAAATACCAAAGCCTTGAAAAAACTTACCTTCCACCAAAAATCTTGGCAAGCCAACCTCCTGGCAATTGACTCAATGCATAACCCCAGAAGAATGATGATTGCACTAATCCAGCTACTGACGAATTCCACCCAAATTGATGTGACATTGGAATTATAGCAACACTCAAATTCACCTACACCATTAAACATAGCCTTAGTTCAACAATAAACATAAAATTCAAAATCTAAGGCAAACGATAGCAGTTTCTACTAAAATTTTGCAATTTGATTTTTACTTCCAAAAAGTTGCTATAAAGAAAAATCATTGACTTAAATTTAAAATCCAATTCAAACATTTGTTCCATAGAAAACTTAAAATGTCTGAAAAAACAACAAGGTACCAAAGTAATAAGGAACTAAAAACAACATAATTGTCATAATTTTTGCAGAAAAATTGTGCACATTAAACCTAAAGCCTAAAACAAAACATAAAAAACACAACCAAAGACCTCCATAGAAAATTAATATAGTTCCTTCTTTCTGCTCATTTCAATATACGAATGACCCCATATTCTTTGCCTGTAACAAAAGAGTCACTAGAACTTTTATGTTGAGACCAATTCAATGCAATAACATCACATGTCATCAAGATATTACTTTGGCTTGCAAAACATTAATCAACTCCATAATAACGATCAAGTATATACAAGGAGCTGTATGTCGGACACCAAGCTTATCAAATGCTCAAATAGGCAGCTACTTTGAAATAAGAACCATGAATTGCTTGTTAAATTGCCTAAGAGAGTAAAAATTAAAAAAGAAGTCAACAACCAACCTTATCCATGTTACAAATAACAAAGGCAAGTGAAGTGGTACCGATAAGCTTATATCTCTGAGGGATATTCTTCCATGGAGGCCAATCCAACTCAAAACCCACTTCCCTTGACCCGCTTTCCTGACCCAAACCCGCTTTTCCATCCAGCTCCTCGACGCGTACCCCATTGACTAACCCACCACTGCCAGAGCCAACCCTTTCTTTCTCGTCTTTAACATTCTCTTTCTCCTTGATACTACATAACGCTTTGAACTTTAACCGATGCTCTGAAGGACTTAACTGCAACTGAAGATTTTTGCGTGAATTTCTGTTAAGAAAGATTGAGCTTTGGGAAGAAGTATAGTTGGTGTTGCGGGAAAGAAAACAGAAGTTATTATCTAGTCTCAAGGTGAATTTTGCCATTTCTGTTTTATTTGGTTAAGAATGTTCGAAGAAAATGAAAGGGAAGCTTGAGTTCAATGATTCATGATGAGAGTTGAGTTACTTGAACAGTTGAACATGTGATTGGGAGGGAAGAGAAAGGAAGTATTGAGGGGAAACTTGGAGATGGAGAGAGGACTTGAGGAGGCCACGATGGACATTGGTTTGTGGCTTGGATTGCTTTAATTTGGCATCTCTTGGAATATTTGATTCTTGAGTTAAGTTCTGTAGGACCCAGATTTCTGGGTCCTTAAAACTTAGAAGTTAGAAGTTTGAAGTCATTTTGTCTAATTGCCCTTTTCCACTTCATCCACATCCACAGACTCGGTTTCAAGAGGATTTTCGTTCGTTTCAAGATTATGATAAAATAAGATTATTATAAAATGTTGTCATAAATTGGTTTAGCTCCATTTAAAATAAAAATAAAAATTAGAATTTTAGAGTTTAGACTGTCTCAAAATTTATGTCTAAAAAAAAAAATTATGCATCAACTGTCATAAAGTTTTAGAATAGAATGAATATGTAATTCTCAGTTGGTCACGTGTTTCACAATTAAAAGAGTTGTACTTAAAATAGTTTTGCTAATTAGAGCTAGGTTTAGACAGTTTTAATAAAAAACAAATTCTAGTTATATGTTGAGACGTGTTTTATATGACTAAAAAAAATAACCTTTATTTTTTGAAAGAAAAAAAAATCATATATATATTCACATTGGGGTAAATAAACCTAAAATTAAGCTTCCACCCTTGGTTCCAATATTCCCCCTTCCTCGATGGATTGGCTGACACAGGTTTTGCAAGATTGGTTCCCATGGTTGAAGCAGAAGCAAATACCAGAAATTAACCCTCTCCCTGATCTCCCTGATGATCTAATGCTTGAGATTTTTACTAGGCTTCCTGCAACTCAAGTTTTAAACTGCCAAAAAGTTTGTAGAGCATGGCTTAGGTTAAGTTCAACACAAGACTTCGCCAAACAACATCTTCTACGTGCTATTCCCATCCTTTTTGCTCACTACACCTTCCCTCTTAATTTGGCTTCTCAATTCAAATTGAATTTCTTCTTTCTTGACAGAAACGCAACCGAGATGGACCAAGTTTGCCCTAATTTTCCCATGCAAAGAATGAGCATGTCTCATCTCGTTCTCGTTGGTTCTTGCAATGGGCTTCTTGTTTTCACAGCTTTACCTAGAGATAATTCTCAAGACCCATCAATCATCTATGTCTGCAACCCTACCACACAAGAAGTAATCGTCATGAGCAAACCCTTGGTTGATGGTTATTGCTGTGGCATCTATTTCCATTCATCAACAAAGGAATATAGAATCCTCTATGTTACTCATGGCAATGAATACTTGATTTTAACTGTAGGGAAAACAGGGCAGAGAAGTGTTGGCACGTTTGCTTGCTCACCAAGTAAGGCATTTCTCCCAATTACATTCAACAAAAATCTGCATTGGATGGTTATGCTTAAAGAGGAAGAAGTTGATACTCCATCTTCTTGCGCAAAATTTATCATGGTATACAATGTGGAGACTGAAGAATTCAACATATTGCCACATCCTGAGGCCCAGCAAACTCTGATCTGTTCGAAAATTGTGCATGAGAACATGAAACTAATAGAAATGGATGGAGGGCTATCTTTTTGGTGGAGTTTTCGTGATGGATTTCTACATGGTTGGGTTTTGATTGATTATGATAGATGGGATTGGACTAGAACATTCATGATTAACATTGACTCCATTGCCGAGCAATATCCATGTGAGGCTGAAAATCCTATGATGCCTCCATATGATATCAAACTTGTCAACATCAAAAATAACCAACTATTGTTGGTTTGGTCAGAGAGGGGAGTTTTCAGGTATGATTTGGAAACCGGCATCATACAAAAAATCAAGTTGCCAAGAATCAACAAGTTCAACCATAAGAAAGAGTTGTTGTCTCTTACTAGTTATACCGAGAGCTTCATCTCGTTGAATACTTGATGGCCGGAGCAACCAAGGGGAGTTCTTCATTTTGATGTTCAATTAGTTTTAGTAATATTATTATTATTAATTAGGAATATTTTTCTGCAATATCAGTGCCTATTCGATGCAAAAACATCATTTAGTTTCTTGTTAATTACTGCATTTGAGAATCGATTATTTGAAAGTTTTCTTTTGTTTCCTTTATTTCATTTTTTCGGCTTAATATATAATGGTTTGCCCTTTTTCCAGATTGTTTGATTGGAACTTGACCCGCAAAATCTTGTGGATTATGGCGCATATCCTGTTATTTTGATTATTAAATGATTCTGGAAAAAGTGAAATGGATGGTCCAAAGTAATTAAGAATTGTTATAGTCTTTATCATGCCTTACTAAAAGCCAGAAACCTTTTAAATGGTATATAGGGACATTGGGGAGTAAGATATTGTTTATTTGATATGATCCATGGCAGGTGAAGTATGGAACTTATTATGAAAACCAGGAGACTTTACCTGTGCCATTGACTAAAAAAATAAAAAAAATAAAAGTAAAAAGTAGTCGTTTCTTGTTGGTTACAGTCTTGTAATAAATTCGAACAAGAGTCCAAAACGCAACATGACATAACTAGTTTTGCATGTCATACAAGTTTTCAAAAGTAGATTAGAGACTAGAGGGTAGAGAGCAAACATGGCAAACATGGCCGGCAGCATGTCTGTTTTTTCGGAAGGGGTTACTTTGCCTAAGAGTGTTCAAGAGATGTCCATGAACGGCGATGAGCCACCCCCTGAATTTTATGTTAAAGACAGCAGTTTTGGTTGCCTAGATTCTTCTGATCTTTCTGCATCAGTTAATCCAGTTCCTGTCATTGATGTCAGTCAACTTCTCTCTTCCAATGATGAACTTGAGAAACTAAAATTGGCTCTCAACTCTTCAGGATGTTTCCAGGTTCTCTGTTTTCTCTTCAAAATTCCATGAAATTTACATTAGTATCATTCATTTTTTCATGTTCTTCACTTTCCCATTTTTCCCTTCCATAAATGGCAAAAATCCCAAATTGAATTCTTGTCTTGTCTTAAAATTATGTTGTTTGACAGGCTATAGGCCATGGGATTTCCAGTTCATTCATTGACAAAGTCCGTGAAGTTGCCAAAACATTTTTTGGACTTCCACAGGAAGAGAAGCACAAGTATTCCAGGGCTGTTAATGAGGTCGAGGGTTATGGCCATGATCTGGTGGTCTCAGAAAAGCAAGTTCTTGACTGGAACACTCGCTTGTTTCTTAGGGTATTCCCTCAACATCAAAGAAAGCTCAATCTCTGGCCACAAAACCCTGATGATTTCAGGTATACATGTTTCTTAGCCAAGTTTTTTCAAATAACTAACAAAAGAAATGACCTTTTGGGAAGAAATTGTGAATTAGTATGTTAGAACAAAAGAATAAAATTGCTTATGGTGTAATTGCAGCCTAATGGTTTGTGATTTGTGAGAATTTGTATAATTTCCTGAAGAAGTGTGTTATGAGGTGAATTGTTGCAGGGAGGTGTTGCATGAATATTCCACCAAGCTAAAGCAAATGATGGATCTTCTCTTTAAGGCCATGGCAAAATCATTGAACATAGAAGAGAATAGCTTCTCAGACCAATTTGGGGACAATCCAGTGATGCAAGTCAGGTTTAACTTCTATCCACCTTGTTCAAAACCAGACAAGGTTCTTGGTGTGAAGCCTCATTCAGATCGATCCGGCATGACAGTCCTGTTGCAAGATGAAGAAGTGGAAGGCCTTCAAATTATCAAAGATGGAAAGTGGATCACAGTTCCTGTTATTCCTCATGCTCTTGTTGTCAATCTTGGTGACCAAATGCAGGTATGTATTATACTTGGAAGGTATATGTAACACATTCCTTCTGACAAATATGTTGGTTGGTCTTTCACTTTTTCTAACATCTCATATAAACTAGAAACATGACATATGTCTTGTTGCATTGACAATAACTCTGGTGATCCCTCTAAAAAATGGTCTGCATTGTGAGAATCTCCACCTAAACAGGGGAAATTGTGACTATATCAATCTAGTTCTCCTTATTTAGTGTTCAAGCAAATCCATGACATTAAGCCTACTTACATCTTCAAGATTGTTTAAAGTGAGCTGCAAAGGGAAAAGCAGTTGATGATTGTTTGATTTGTATAAATTGATGCAGATAATGAGTAATGGAATCTTCAAGAGTCCAGTGCACAGGGTGGTGACAAACACAGACAAGTTGAGGATATCTGTGGCAATGTTCAATGAGGCAGAACCAGATAAGGAAATAGGACCGGTCGAGAGCTTGATAGATGAAAACAGGCCAAGGTTGTATAGGAATGTGAAAAACTATGCTTCTTTCAACTATGAATGCTTTCAGAAAGGCAAAGTAGCACTTGAAGAAGTAAAAGTTTGATTCCTTATAGCTCTCGTAAAATTCGCCTTCTGATGCATCCTTTCTGCAACAATGTAAGAACTAGTTTAAGTATTACTGTTGTGATGTTTTTAAAGTAACTCCATTAAGGCTACTTATGTCTCCCCAGTGCTTTATATGAATAAATTTTGAGACGATATATGTTGTCTTGACAATAGTACAAGGCTGCTGCCCCATAAACCGGTTGTCACAGCTTAAGATATGATAATTTTTCATATTTCCAAGTTCCAACCCACCTACCAGTTTATATCATTAGAATACTCATAATTTTTACTATAAAAAATGTTCAAAAAAGAAGCAAGTTGAATCACTCTTTTTCATGTTTTTGTTCAACAGTTTGATCCTTGGCCATTAATGTATAAATATGGACCATTTGGATTATTTCCCAGTATTTAATTACTTGAGATCCCCGTTACAAATTTCCCCTGCTATTCCTATTGGAGCTGTCAAAGCCTACAGAGTAGTAAACTAAGCTTCAAATCTGCCCATAGAAATAAAGCTCATTTCCTGGGATTTTTTTTTGGAAAGAGCTAACCAAATTTAAAACCCTTTTACCAACAATATTTCTAGTTTGAAAAGAAGCTTTCAAGTTGCAACAAAACCCAATTTAAAAAGCGGTGGACAGATCATGAATGATGTCATGTCAGGCAGAAGCTAAAAAAACATACTAGATAATTTTGAATGAAGAAAATGGAAACAGAAGACTTGGAATAACTTGAAAGGGGCTATCAAATTGCTCAATATTTGTCCATTTTTTATTCACTTTGGGTATCGTTAATGGTCAAAAATTTTTGCGGTGGCTTAGAATCTAAACCTTGATTTTCCAGATAAAGTAAAGTAATAAACTAGTTGTTATAACTGCAACCCAGATCCCCAGTAGGCTTGAACAATTTCATCACTGAAGCAACTCAACCTGCAAAGTTTTTTTTTACAGCTACTTTCTGAGGCAACATGGCTGAGCTTCAACCACTAGCCAAAACTGTTCAAGAACTGGCGGCTAGCAACATTAAAGAAGTTCCAGAAAGATATATCCGTAAAGATTCAACCCTGGAAACTTCGTTTCCAGTTTTGGAGATTCCAACTATCGATCTTCAACTCCTTGCTTCTTCATCTACCAGTCGGGAAGAACTTGAGAAACTTAGATCAGCTCTCAGCTTCTGTGGTTGCATCCAGGTCTGTGGCTAATTTACCACTTTTTTTTTTTTTTTTTTTTTTTTTTTTTTCTGTAGAAATACTCCATGGAGTTTCAGAACATGGGTTTTTTACTATTACTTGACTTCAGGCTTCAGTAAATAAACATAGTATGTTTAGGGTTTTAATTCAACTCATAGACAGGAAGGAATACTCATTCACACCCTAAAGTAAGACAAACTAGTTAGTTAGCAATTGCCATGTCTTAAATTTCAATGTTGAGAATTATGTTACTATTTTCAGGCAATCAATCATGGACTTACAAGTTCATTTCTGGACAAAGTACAAGAAGTAGGCCAGCAATTCTTTGCTCTTCCAAGTGAAGAAAAGAAAAAATACTCAAGAGAAGTTGGCAGCATTGAAGGGTATGGGAATGACATGATTCTGTCTGAGCATCAAATACTCGATTGGACCGATCGATTGTATCTTATTCTGAGCCCAGAAGAAAAGCGAAACCTCAAATTTTGGCCAGAAAATCCTCAACATTTCAGGTAGCTTGTTCTTACCCTTTTATGCCCACTGGAAGTTAAACACTACTTTGCAATGATAACTTAAAACTATATATGTCAATCTATGACAGGGAAATTTTACATGAATATTCAATGAAATTACAAGTGGTACTTGAAGTCCTTCTGAAGGCAATGGCAAGGTCACTAAACCTGGAGGAAAACTGCTTCTTGAACCAATATGGAGACCAAGCAACAATGCAAGCAAGATTCAACTACTATCCGGTATGTCCAAAACCTGAGCAAGTTCTTGGGGTCAAACCTCATGCAGATGGATCAGCAATCACCATGCTATTGCAAGATAAAGAAGTGGAAGGTCTTCAAGTCCTGAAAGATGATCAATGGTTTAGAGTTCCAATCATTCCTCAAGCCCTACTCATCAATGTAGGTGATCAAGTGGAGGTAACTAATCAATGACCCAATTATCTATCTCATGTTTCTGTTACATAAATTTGATCCTACATATAGATCAAGATATAGAGGAGATTAATTGACTTGTGACTTGCATTAATGTTTTAGATAATGAGTAATGGGATATTCAAGAGCCCGGTACACCGGGTGTTGACAAACTCAGAAAGGGAGAGGATCACTCTGGCAGTTTTCTGCATTCCACATCCAGATCAAGAGATTGGACCGGTGGAAGAGCTGATCGATGAGAAAAGGCCTAGATTATACAAGAAAGTTAAAGATTATGTTAGTCTTTATTTCCAATACTACCAGAAAGGGAGGAGGCCAATAGAAGCAGCACTTATTTGATGATGTTCCTTACATTTCTTTTCTTTTCATTTTCCTTTTATAGCTTGTACTAATAAATGGCACACAAAGGATCAATGGGAAGATTGTCGCGGCATTACGCAAGCTCCTACTTCTAGTTGAATTTCATGTTCAGGCTTTAGGTCTTGTTTTCATGGTATCCAGCAAGACCATCATTTGTTGAGTATGGGTTTAATGGCTTTGAGCCTTTCATGATATATATGCAAAAATAGCCATGGCGTCTGATGTGTTATAATTCCATCTGGCCCTCCATGATGTGACTAAAAACCAAATTTCAAACCTCTCAACACTAGAGTTTTTGTTTATTCGTAGCAATAAAATCTTACAATAAGATGGAACAAAATAAAATCTTACAGCGAGTTTTTGTTTATTCGCTGTACTAACTCTTTCTATGTTTGTTTAATGAAACTTATTATTTGACTCATTACCAAAAAAGAAAATAAAAAACAGATGGACCAAAAAAAAAAAATTAGCCATACAGTGTTAACCTAAGACATAATGTATACAGAGCTAACTGATTTTAACTGTGTCCTCAGGAAGAGGAAAGTGTGGCACCATTTTGCTCAACTGATTTCACCCTCAAGCTTTCAAAATTCTCTACATTTTCAAACAATTGCTTCCGAAGGACACCGTGTAATCTACCAAAAAGCTGCTTCTTCAATGACTCAAAGGCAAAATCCATTTTCTCAAGTTGTTCCATTGCATTTACATTAAACATGAATAGTCCATAATAAAGATCAAAGCTATCTCCTGCTGTATTCTCCACCAACTTCAACAAAGTCTCATACCCTTTTGTGTTAATCGGTGTAGACTCCAACTCTAACTTCTCCAAAACCCTGCCCATTGTGTGTGTAATGAACTGTGACCCTGCCGCATGCCAATCATGTTCAGCACAAGTCATTTCCACCATTCGGCATCCTTCTCGTGCAAAAATATCAAGAAACTTCTTACATCGGGCTACTCGTCTTTCATCACTTCCAACCCTCACCTTATCAAAAACAAAAGGAAGAGCATTCCACCCATTTTTACCGCTTTCTGGTCCAAACATCGGATGCGTGCAAAGAATGTCAAAATCTGATGGTAAATGTTGAAGGAACAAATTCCTTGGGAACTCTTTCACAGACAGCACATCAACAAACAGAGTACTTCTCTTCAATCTTTGAAAGGGTAACGACTTAAGAACTTTTTCAGTCGAAAGAATTGAGGTACAGAGGAGTATTACTTCTGGATGCTCCTCACAAAGGTCATTAGCATCAGAGAAGAAAGAAACACCCAACTTCTGGGCTACATCTCTATAATCGGTTCTTGAATAAGCTAACACTGTGTGGCCTTGGCGAGCTATGGTTTTGGCAAGGAATTGACCAAAGTTTCCAAAACCAACAACTGCAATCTTGAGCTTTGAACTGTCATCCACACTTTCTGATATCTTTCCTTTGAACTCATATGGTGGCATAGCAACTTGAGATCTGAAAGTTCAGGTAAAATTTTGTAAATATATTAACACAACAAGATTCTGCAACCAAACTATCCCAACTTGAATAAGAACTAAAACTTACAGATCATGTAATCATAGATTTATCAGAAACCCCATGATTAAAATCTAAATCTTATTCCAAACAAGGAATAAAAAGAATCATGAAATCCATACTTCCTAACTTAGTCCATGATCATGATAACTATTCCTGAAATCAAATTTACTCCATACCTTTCTAAACCACACATAGACTAAATTGGGATAAATTATTGGTATTTCATAAAGGAAAGCTACAATTTTGAACTCTACTAAAACCATGAAAGATTCCAACTTCTAATTTTGATCATTTTTGAAGTTACTTGCAATGTAGAGTGTTTAGTCTATTAAAGCTAAAATAACACTATTGAATCCAATGCAGCTTGAATTGAACCAACAATTAAACAATAAATGCAAAATGAAAGAACCAAAGAACAGAAAATGTAACCCCACATTACCTCAAAGCATATGAGCTTGAAGCCAAAGCATGCCCATTTTGGTAACTATCTTGCAAACTGTTTCCTTTCTCTCCCTTCTCAAACAATTGTTTCCTCACAACATGATGCAGCCTCCCAAAAAGCTCATTCCTCAAAGCATCAAAAGCCAAATCCAACTTCTCCACCATTGCAAGAGCACTCTTATTATACAAAAACAACCCATAATACAAATCAAAGCTATCCCCACAAGTATTCTCAACCAAATCCAACAAAGCCTCATAACCCTTTGTGTTAATCGGCGTTGACTCCAACCCCAACATGTTCAACACCCTCCCAACCGTGTGTGTCATGAACTGTGATCCCGCCGCAAACTTGTCATGCTCAAGACAGTTCATTTCCACCATTTTACACCCTTCACTTTGAAAAATTCCCAGAAATTCCTCACACCTTTGAACCCTGGAGGGTTCATTTCCAATCCTAACCTTCTCGTAAACAAAGAAGAGGTCTTTCCAGCTTTGTTTGGCGCTTTGGGGTCCAAACATGGGATGGGAACAAATGATGTCGAAATCAGTAGGCAAGAAATCGAGAAGAAGATTCTTGGCGAACTCTTTAACAGACAAAACATCCACAAACAATGTGGATCGTCTCAATCTCTGTAAAGGAAGAGACTTCAAAACTTGCTCGGTCGAGATGATTGAAGTACAGAGCAAAATAACATCAGGGTGTTGTTCACATAAGTCGTGGGGATTGACAAAGAAAGAAACGCCCAAATTTTTAGCTATATGAGAATAATCAGATCTCGAATGAGCTAAAACCTTGTGACCTTGAGAAACCAGAGTTTTAGCTAAGAATTGACCATAGTTGCCAAACCCAACAATGGCTATCTTAAGGGATGAAAGGGGTCGGGAACGATCTGGGTCTGGGGTGGATTCGGAAGTGGGATTGGTGGAAAAACATTTGATGGGGAGCAACTTCAAGGAATGGAGAGAAACTGGTTTTGTGTTTATTGTGGAGAAACAGAGAGATTTAAGGAAAGGTTGAGAAGAAGAAGAAGAAAGATGGAAAAGAGAAGGTTTTGGAAGAGAAGTTTTAAGAGAAGGAATTGAAATCATTGTTTGGTTGTGGAAGCCAAAATCGATTGGGTAGTAATCAGCCGATCAGCAAAGGAGGCCAAAGGCGGTGCTCTCTGTTTTCTCGGCCTCCTGGCTTTTGGGGTTTTCAAACGAAAACGGCTAGGGTCTTTTTGAACTATTTTTCCTTTCATTATTTTCTACTATCGGTATTTCATTTTCACCCAAAAAAAAAATTAAATCTACTGCTTTTGTTTTTGAGGTCCCACGTGACGTGAGCAAAGTTACACTTGTAAATGTACACGTGGATTTTACTTATTGTTAAAATTCGAATATAGTAAATGTAGGTTTTTTAAGAACATCAACTCTTTACACTTAATACAAATAGAACATTGTGAAATTTTAATGTTGTATGCTTTAACACTAATCATTTGAAGCGAATTTTGTGAGTTCATAATGGAACTTATTATAAGTAGTCGACATCTATAATTATTAGGGTTGTGCAACGAGTTGATTTCGATTGAATGGGTTGGTTTTAAAGATCAAACCGACTAAACCAAGAGGAAATTATATCAACTGTAACTGATCAAATGGATATTAGTAGCGACCAAAACTGATATAAAACTATATGAACAACAGATGGAAAATGGATATTTGGCGATTTCCGTCGGTTTCTCAGTTGAAACCAAGAGGCAAAATTAGGGATCGTCTTGCCTTGCAGTTTCTTGCTCCGTCCCGTCCTGCCCCACTAAATATATCTTTTCTAATAAAATGTGTTTAATTAAATTTTAATATCACAAATTATGTCATTTATTACACATTTATTATTAGTTTTTATAATTGATAGTAATAAAATAGTAATTTCAATAATTAAGTTAATTAAGCTTTCAAATTTTAATATAAATATACTATTGAGGAAGGATCTACTTACACCTGGTGTAAGTTACACCATTTTCTTGCTCTCTTATAAGTTTTTGTAGAATTTAAATTTAGTCAATCCGACCGTTAAATCTTAAATTCTTATCACATAAATCATGCATGTCAAACTTCAAGTTAATTGAATATATTTAAATATACGTTTGATGCATAATATTTTTCCACCGTTAAATATATATTGAAAATATTGAAAAATGTTAGAGTCCCGATCAATATAATAAAAATATCGGATCGACTTGAAATTTTACACCCATTATCCATTTAATAGGAGTATTAAATCAAACAGTTGATTTTTAAAAATATTAATCCTAAATTAAGTTAGAAAAATGTGTAAAACAACTTGTTTTACACCGGGTGTAAGTTGATCCCTCCTCTTTTTATTTAATTACTTAAGGTCTCAATTAACTATTTTTAATGATATAATTTTTTTCATAATGATTAAAAATGTTAATGTAAATATTAATCAAATTACATACTGTAAAAGGACACAAAAGTAATAAAGGCAAAAGATAAAGGATAAATTTGACACAATTTTTTTTTTTAAAAAGGCAAGATAGCGTTAAGCTACAGTGTTGCACCATCGGGCCTCACAAAATGCCGCTTTTGTTGGAGCTAAATTTTTGGGCATTTTCCACCAAATTGGGATGGAAATCCCCTACCCCAAATTCTGTGCCCCACTTCATGCTCCATTCACCAAATCATGTCACATGTCCCTTGTGTTATATCTTGTTTGTTTTTAAGTTTTAACAAGTCATATTTAGATAAGAAAATAAAATAAGAAACCCACATAAACACCAGGTTTAGCCCCAAATTAACAATAAATAATTATATATAAGGGTTAGTCCTAAATTTTAATACATTCCCCATAGAGTTTTAGAATGAAAATATAAAATTTAATTTAATTACGCAAACAAGGAATAACATTAAAAAGTGAAAAGGGACATGTGTCATTATTTGATGGATGGGGCACAAGTGGGGCACCAAAATTGGGGCAGAGGATTTTCGTTCACGAAATTGGCGTTTTAAATAAGAGTTTTGCTACATGACCAGAAAAATTGACTTGAAATTTGGTCCCCCATGATGTATTCTTACACGGTTGGTCCAGCAAACTGGTCCCACCACTATTTAAGTGAAGTTTTCCTACAAAACATGGGATGACTAGCAATGACACGTTATGGGGGACAAAATTCTGGTCAATTTTTCTGGTTGTGTGGAATTTTCCTTTAAATAATTCCAATATTCTGTCAGGCTATAATTCTACAATTTGTGCCATAAGCATGCAATGCAATTTAAGCAATCTAAGATCAGATTCTCACCCTGCTTGAGGAGGATCGTGAAGGCATTGGAGTTTTAAGAGTCTAATTGACTTGCTTTACTTCTCTTTTGTTCTTTAGTAGCAAAAAAAAAAAAACTTAAGCAATCTAATCTTTTCTACTAGTACTACTTTAAGCTATGATGAAATTTCATGGAACAATTAAAATGTTCATGACAGATTGATATCTTACAAGTTACTAACCATACTAAAACATGGTGATAAAAGAAAATTTTCTGCAACATACATTGTTGGGTTTAATTAAACCAAGCCTATTTAATTTAATTATGTGTCAAATTTCTATTGGTTTGTTTTAAGGCTTCTGGTATGGGTGTTCACATGGGATTATATCCCCTATAAAACCTAGGCATATATAGCCTTATTGTTTTGTTTTGTTTTGTGCCGTCAGTTGATGTGAGAAAAAACAGAAAGTTTGTGTTTAAATTTTGCAAGGCGAAAGTCATCGGCTAATGGCTTTTGCGATTTCGGCTTCGTTTAGTAGAGTGGTGTGGTAGCGGTGCGATTGACACTGTTTGGCAACTGTACAGATGAGATTACACTGTACATATTAGATTATGTACTGTACAGATAAGATTATTAGAGCAACGATTGAAACGGAGTTTACACTTAAGCTCCGTTTGGTCCCAAAACGGTAGTGAAACGGTCAAACAGTGGTGAAACGGTTACAGATAAGGAGCCTTCATCAATATGTGGTTTTGATTGATTAAATAAAGTTCAGTTTGTGGCTTTGGTTATTAAGTTATCAATTGGTATTTTCTAGGTTTTACATTTGGTATCAGTCGCCATAAGATCCTGATGGCTACAAATATGCAGTATGTGCAAACTCCATCAATCAAATTTGATGGTAAAAACTTGTTTCAAGAGTGGGTTGTGCAAATGCGATTTTTTCTAAAATCATTAGATTTGTGGGAAGTTGTTGAGGAGGGATTCGTTCAACCAGAAGATACTACTGGTTGGACAGCTGCACAGAAGCAGGAATTGAAAAATCTTCGCAAGAAAGATGATCGAGCTATCCACCATATAATGCAGACTGTTGAGATGTCAGTCTTTCAGAAGCTGATTAACGTGAAGTCATCAAAAGAAGCTTGGGATACTTTGATTGAGTCCTATCAAGGTGTAGAACCGGTTCAAAGGGTGAAGTTGCACACATACAGGAGGCAGTTTGAGTTGCTTCAACAAGAAAAGAATGAGAAGAATGCTGATTATTTTTCGAGGACGCAGAAAATTGTTAACAATATGAAGGCCAATGGTGAAACCATTACTGTTGTTCAGATTATGGAGAAAATTCTTCGGACCCTAACGGAGCGATTTGATGTTATCGTTGCCATTGAGGAATCGAAAGACCTGAAAACTATTACTATTGCTGGTTTGCAGGGAACATTGGAGGCACATGAATATAAGTTAGATGAGAAGTCTGCAGGAACTGTTGAACAGGCACTGAAAGCTCAAATTGATGTGAAGAAGGAGAAAGTTGAAGCATCAAATAAAGGCGAATCCAGCCAGCAGAGAGGAAGAAATTTCAAGCCTGGTCAAAGGCAAGGTGGCAGAGGTTTTGGCAGAGGTAATTTTGATCGCAGAGGCAAATTTGATCGAAAAGGTAATACTGATCAAACTCGCGATATGTCTAATGTTCAGTGTTATAAATGTCAGAAGTATGGGCACTATCAGTCTGAGTGCAAATCGCATATTCAGTGTCATAATTGTGGCAAGTATGGTCATTTTAGTATAGATTGTCGTTCCAAGAGACAGAAAAATAGAGATCATCATGCTAAAGTTGTAGGGAATGGTGGTGATTGCACTGAAACATTGTTGTTGGCCAGTTCAGATAGTGCAGATGGTTATGATAGCCAATGGTTGTTGGATACAGGTTGCAGTAATCATCTTAGTGGAAATAAGTCTTTGTTTTCTGACTTTGATGATTCATTTCGAAGATCACTGAGACTTGGTGATGACCGGTCCATACCGGTATATGGGAAAGGCAAGATTGGCATCAAGCTAAAGGATGGGACATTGAATTTTATTTCTAAAGTTTTTTACTCTCCAAATGTCAGTCAGAATTTATTGAGTGTGGGGCAGTTAGCTGAAAGGATTATGATTTGCACTTCAACAAGCATGGTTGCATTATTTATGATGCTGATAATCGTATGATTGCAAAGGTAAAAATGTCTAGAAACCGTTTGTTTCCTTTGCAACTTAATTATGATGAACCTTCTTGTCATGCTTCAGTGATTGTTGATGATAATTGGCTTTGGCATATGAGATTTGGGCACTTGAATTTTCGTAGTCTTGATTTTCTTGCTAGAAAGAACTGGGTTTCTGGGTTGCCAACTTTAAAAGTTCCTGACAAAGTTTGTGAGACCTGTGTTTTGGGAAAGAAGCATAGAGAAGTCTTTCCTAAAGGACAGGCTTGGAGAGCAACTAGACCACTTGAACTTGTTCATTCGGATTTATGCTCTGTGGAGGTTCCTTCCATTGGTGGTAGCAAGTATTTTATTAGCTTCATTGATGATTTTAGTAGAAAGGCCTGGGTTTATTTATTGAAGCATAAAACTGATGCTTGTGAAGCTTTCAAGAAGTTTGTGTTTAATGTTTAGAAGCAAAGTGGGTATACTCTTAAAATTTTGAGAACTAATAGGGGTACTGAATATACTGTATGTGATGATTTCTTGGAGAAACATGGTATTTTGCATCAGTTGATTGCTAGGTACACACCTCAACAGAATGGGGTAGCTGAAAGGAAGAATAGAACTGTCATGGATATGGTGAGATGTATGCTGCATAGTAAAAATTTGCCAAAAGGTTTTTGGGCTGAGGCTGTTGCTTGTGCTATTTATGTTCTGAATAGGTGTCCTACAAGGAGTGTTCTTGACAAAACTCCACAAGAAGCTTGGACTGGGAACAAGCCCAACATTGGGCATCTTAAGGTATTTGGATGTATAACTTTTGCTCATGTGCCTGATGAGTTGCGAAAGAAGCTGGATGACAAAGCTAAAAAATGTATTTTCCTTGGGTATAGTCATGAGACAAAAGGGTACAAGTTGTATAATCCGAAGACGAGAAAGATTGTTGTTAGCAGGGATGTTACTTTTGATGAAGATGGTGTTTGGGATTGGTCTAATGATGGCAAAGATTCGCAGCCTAGACCTGCTATTGTTGTTGATGGAGTTGATACTAATCGAAAGGTGGAGCCAATACCTGAAGAAACTTCTGGCCGCCCACAAAGATTGAGGCAGCCTAATGTTCGTTTGCAGGGTTATGTGGTTGGTACTGCTTTTATGATTCTTTTGATGATAGTGATGATATTGTTCATTATGCCATATTTGCAGATTGTGATCCTTTAACATTTGAGGATGCTGCTTGTGATGATCATTGGGTGAAAGCCATGGATGATGAGATTCATGCCATTGAAAAGAATGGTACTTGGGAACTTACTTCTCTTTCCAAGGAAAAGAAGCCAATTGGTGTTAAATGGGTGTACAAGACTAAGTACAAGCCCAATGGTGAGGTGGAACGCTTTAAAGCGCGCTTGGTAGCCAAGGGTTACAAGCAAAAGCCAAGTATTGATTATTTTGAGGTATTTGCACCTGTTGCTAGACTTGATACTGTTAGAATGGTTATTTCAATTGCTGCTCAGAATAGTTGGAAAATGATGCAAATGGATGTTCTTGAGGAGGAGGTTTATGTTGAACAACCTCTAGGTTATATTAAGAAGGGGGAAGAAGACAAGGTTTACAAGTTGAAAAGGGCCTTGTATGGATTGAAACAAGCGCCTAGAGCATGGTATACCTGCATTGATTCTTACTTTCTTGATCATGGCTTTCAGAGGTGCCCATATGAGCATACCTTGTATGTAAAATCTAACTTGTAAGGTGATATCATCATTGTGTGCTTGTATGTGGATGATTTAATTTTCAATGGCAATAATTCAAAGTTGTTAGTGAGTTTCAGGGAGGCCATGATTGCTCAGTTTGAGATGACTGATATGGGTTTGATGTCTTAGTTCCTTGGTATTGAGGTGAAGCAAACAGATGCTGATATATTTATTTCACTGAAAAAGTATGCTGGTGATGTCTTGAAGAAGTTCAAGATGGAGTCTTGCAATCCTATTTTGACTCCTATTGAAGAAAGGTTGAAACTTGTGTCAGATGGCAGTGGTGAGTTAGTTGATGCAACTAACTAAAAGAGCTTAGTTGGAAGTTTGCGGTACTTGACAGCTACGAGGCCTGATATCATGTATAATGTGAGGATAATTAGCAGGTTTATGGAGAATCCGCGACAATCTCACTTGCAGGCGGCTAAGCGTATCTTGAGATGCATCAAAGGTACACTTAGTGATGGAATTTTTTATTCTTGTGCTAATGATGTGGAGCTGGTTGGATATACAGAAGTGATTGGGCATGTGATGTTGAAAAGCGGAAAAGTACTTCTGGTTTTGCATTCCATCTTGGAACTAGTGTGTTCTCTTGGCTGTCTAAGAAACAACAGGTAGTTGCTCTGTCCGCTGCAGAGGCAGAGTATATTGCAGCGGTAAGTTGTGCTACTCAAGCAGTATGGTTGCGAAGGATGCTCAATGAGTTACAGCATGAACAGGTGAAGCCTACAAAGGTGTTTTGTGACAACAAGTCAGCAATTGCAATGACAAAGAATCCAGTGTTTCATGGTCGCAGCAAGCACATTGACATCAAGTATCACTACATTCGAGACTTGGTGAGAGACAATGAGATCGCAGTTGAGTTATGCTCGTCTGAGGAGCAGGTTGCTGATATCTTTACAAAGCCATTGTAGACGGATGT
Source organism: Corchorus olitorius (assembly GCA_001974825.2). Classification (NCBI taxonomy): domain Eukaryota; kingdom Viridiplantae; phylum Streptophyta; class Magnoliopsida; order Malvales; family Malvaceae; genus Corchorus; species Corchorus olitorius. Next base: position 46,483 of record AWUE01021587.1, read on the forward strand.
GTTCTTGAAGTTGAAGAAGATGCTTGGGATGGTGAAGCTTGAAGACTTGGTTTAAGGGAGGCTATGTTGGGTTTAATTAAACCAAGCCTATTTAATTTAATTATGTGTCAAGTTTCTATTGGTTTGTTTTAAGGCTTCTAGTATGGGTGTTCACATGGGATTATATCCCATATAAAACCTACGCATATATAGCCTTATTGTTTTGTTTTGTGCCGTCAGTTGATGTGAGAAAAACCAAAAAGTTTGTGTTTAAGTTTTGCAAGCCGAAAGTCATCGGCTAATGGCTTTTGCAATTTCATCAATATGTGGTTTTGGTTGATTAAATAAAGTTCATTTTGTGGCTTTGGTTATTATAAGTTATCAATTGGTATTTTCTAGCTTCTACAGACATGATTAGTTATATTAATTTTGTCATGTTAAAAAGGTTTTCGGACTGCTTTTGCATAATAAAGTTCCCCTGAAATCAAAACCAGAATTAGTCTTTGAACTTTTAATTCAATAATAATCAATTGGTTCTATCTACACCAGTCCAGCCCAGCAAAAGTGTTTGATTCGAGCTGATAAACCTATATATATATATATATATATTTGATCTATATAGCTAAACATTTTTTTATTGGAAAATATATTATAAATGATTAATTATGTGAAAAAAATTATTGGATATACCTCAAAATAATTGCATTAATTATTATATTAATTTAATATTGGTTAAAAAAATAATGTCTCACTCATGTCATGAATTCCGTATGTTGGATTGGTTTGCGGTGTTAAAAAAATGATGTTTTACTCATGTCATGAATTCATATAACAATTATGTAGAGCAAGGCCAATGAACACACCAAAACACCATTTTGGTGTAAAAAGTGAAAAAATGCACTCCAATGAACACACCAAAATGAGATTCCCAATGCACTCCAAAATGGTGCAGCTACAGTGTCGCGCCATATTTGGTGCGGCACTGTAGCTGCACCATTTTTCTTTTTTTTTTTCTTTTTTACTTTTTAACTCATATATATTAAAAATAAATTATAAAAATAATATTATCATAAAGATTTTATCGAGATCTATAAAATAAGCTGTATATTGAATATATTTTGAAATATATTTTTAATAGTTATATATATTAATATTTTTTTTATCATAAATATTTAATAATATAATATCATTTATGGTGTTTTGGTGTGAAAAACATTGGAGTAAAAATATATTTGGTGTGAGTATATTCCTAAAAGATTCTTTTTTCACACCAAAATGGTGCAAAATATAGTGCACCACATTGGCCTTGCTCTAAGTCAATATATCCTTCAATTTTTAAGAAAAGTTATCTGTAAAAAAAAGGTCTTACTCATGTCATGAATTCATATAACAATTACGTACCAAGTCAAATATCCATTTTTTAAAGAAAATTCAAGCTTGATTAAAAAGAATAATAATTAAAATAATTAATATTATTATAATAATAAAGTTATGACTAAAAAGAAGGTGATGAATCAAGACCGACTCCCTCAAATCCAATGTAATTATTACGTCCGTTGGATTAGGCGGGAAAGAACAAGAGCCGTCCAATGTGAGTAAAAGTGGGGCAAATGTGACCTTTGACCAATCCGATCATGTGTAAATTTGGAGAGAGAATAATTATCAAATAAACTCGGAAATTGTGCAGAGTGTAAAAGTGGTGCACTATAAGACAAAATTACAAATCTGAGAAATATTTGTTTTTAAGGGAAAGATTAAAAAAAGGTATTTGTTTCGATTGCCGTGCAATATTTGAAGTTTGAACAAATATTTTTCTTTTTACTTTTTAAAATTAAAAAATAAAAATTAAATTATAAAAAATATCATCAGAAAGATGACATTGATATCTTTAAAATGACATGCATATTGAATTTTTTTTATATATATAGTTTTTGTTATTTCAACCATAATTTCTATATATGTTGCATATCACAATTTAAGTGTATATTAATACAAGTAATCTCAAATTTATTTTCCGTAGGGTGTGCAATAAGTCGGTTCAATTTGAATTTCCAGTAAATGGAATTATCTATTATCATCAATCAAAATCGACCAAATTATTTCTCCCAACCGAATAAACCGACAAACTGAACTATTCAGTCGGTTCGTTCAGTTTATTAATAAACCAAAATTTTCCAAATTTCCCACTTTTTCATTAAAATTAACAAAATATTACTCCATCCGTTCCTATTTAACTGTCTCTTTTTAGTCAAACAACTTAACTTTGAGTTTTGACCATTTTTTTTAAAATTTATAAACCAAAATAGAATTTTAAAATAATACTTATAAACTTTGGAACACAAGCTTTTCAAAGTATGTTTTTTTAAATTATAATTCCACATATTTTTGTTTTAAATAATGGTCAAAGTTGAAGTTATTTGACCGTAAAGGTACAATTAAATAGGAACAGGGGAGTAATACTTTTAATTTTTACTTAATATTTAAAATTATTATATTTAAATGCTAATGACTAGAAAAAATTTACTAACATTAAACATTTTATAAAGTGTTAAAATATAGAATCTTTTTAAAATATTATTATCATATTGAATCGGTTGTTAGGTCGGTTCGATTGTGAATCTAACCGACAACAATCGAATAAATCGAATTTACAACCGACCTCAAATCCCATAACCAAATTAACTGAACCATTTTAACTAAATTTAATCAGTTCGATTGGTTTAACCGATTAATGCTCATCCCTACCGATATATTACACTAAATTTTATATTTTTAGTAATGCATGCCTATTGTTTCTTTCTTTTTTTGAAATATTAATTTTTTAATATTTAATATCAATTGAATGTCTATTATTATTTTCGAAATTTAAATATGCTTTGGAAGAAAGAGATTGTTTAAGTTCCATGTAAACTATAACATATATGTACAAACATGGTTAAAAGTTTACTAGGATATCAATAATGAATATCTATGGTGCTCTATTATTGATTATAATTCATTGACCATTATTTTATTTCTAGTGTTAGTTTAAATGAGTTTCTTTAAATCAAATCATTTAAACACTTATATATCTCCAATTCATTGGTTATTAGCTATCATCAATATAATTTATAAATCTTAGTGTGTGTTTATGGTAGGATGATTTAAAACATTAAATAAAATTGATACAACATATTTATGTACAAACCCGAAACCTCAAACTAATACTTTATATAATTTGCCTTAAACACAGTTTTGGGGCAAAATTGAGGTGGGTGCTTCGATTGAGGTAAGGTTTAACGTGATTTGACTATTAAACTTTGGGGTTTGACAATCAAAATTTGGGGTTTGACCAAATTTTGGGGTTTGAACAAAATTTGGGTTTGACCATGCATATACAATGAAATATTTTTTGTGGTTTGACTATCGAACTTTGAGGTTTGACCATGCATGTACAATATTGAAATGTTTTTTATTACTTTTTGTGATATTTGAATCTCAATATGTAAATACCTATCTAATAACATGTGGATCCATACTGTCAAATACAAAATATAACTGTTTGGTTTAATATCAATCCAATGGGATAATAAGTTTATAATGAAATTCCTTAAAAAAAAAGTTTATAATGAAATTAATAATCAACATTTTTAATCTTCAATATATTAAATGACCCGATTATAGTAGTGTTAAAAATGATTTCTTAATGAATCTACTTTCATCCAAATTAATCTAAATTTGTTAAAAATCGTTTAAAGAGGTTTATACTTCATTTGTTTGATTATAAGATTTAGATTTAAATTGAGTATTTTACAAAAGGCTTAGCCTAAATTGGGTTTTTTTGCCTAAAAAATTGATGTAAGTCCATAACAAGATGTATTATATACCATTATCGGATTAACCATTCACCAAATTTGAATTTATTCATGATCATTAATTTCCCACCGGCGTCGTGTCAACTTATATATTAACCATCAGTTCATTTCCTACACATTAATCATTAGTTTCTTTTTTGCCAAAATCTAGTTCATTACATATTTTAATGTAAAGTTATATGAATTATATTTTTTGAATATTGATAAATGATTATTATTTGAAAAATACTTAAATAACTTTAAATCCATATGCATTACATAAATAAATATAAGAAAATAATTAATAAAACTAGTATCATGTATGGATTAAACCTTATATATATATTGTATGTATGGAGTATTATATTAAAGTATGTATGAATTTCACTCTTATCTTATACATGTCTTTTATCAACTTTAATCATATATATCTATCTATTGATTTGAATTTATCATTCATTACTTCATTCTCGTTTCATTAAACATTTGTTCATTGGTATTCGAGGCTACATGATAAATTCAAGATCAAACCTTTGACCAATTTCTCAATTAAGCGCCAAACCCTTTGACCAATTTCTCAATTAAGCGCCAAACCTTTATCTTTTGTTAATTGAGGATATAACGATTTTTTTTTGTTAAAAGGATATAACGATTTTAAAAGTTAACAAATCAGGATAAAATTAGATGGAGCCAAGTTTGTATATTACTATATATATGTACACACATAGTAATGAATTAATGATCAACAAATTTGAAAACTCAATCTATGTTTACATTATGTATAAGTTAATGATCAATTATTTAGATATGGATTGATTGTAAATAATAAATAATTATTATTACATGAATATGATTAAAATACATACATATCACATATAACGGCTTAATGATCAATTCGGTCCCTGAACTTTACTAAAATGGTCAAAATAAACTTCTCAACTTTTATTTTGACCAATGTCATTATCACCCTAAACTCATAATTTTGTCCGAATAAAGTGTTGACGACACACTAATGGACCATTAAGAAGAATGGTGACATAATTTATACATGTGGCAAAAAAATTTACAAGTGGAAAAAAAAATCCACGTGGCAAACAATGTCGATCACGTTAAAAATATAGGAGTATATTTTAAAAAAGAAAAGTAAAGAAGGAAAAAAAAACTTAAAAAGATTAAACAGAAATTTCCTTTCCTCCAAAATCCATAATTCCATACTCGTTCAGCCTAAAATTAACCCCCTCCTCTCCCACACACGCCATTCTCTCTTCTGCAACTCTCTTAATCTCAACTCTATCTTTTGTTTTTTTTAAAAAAAAAATTTCTTACTCCAATTCTAAATTCCCTTTGAAAACTGGACAAACAAACAAGTATTCCTTTGAAAAGAATTTTTTTCCCTCTATTTCTGGTCTGGTGGTTAGAACGGGGACAAGATTCTAAGGTTTGAGTTTGGCATTTGTTGAGTTCGGCCAAGGCTAGATCTATAAGGTTTTGGCAAGTTTTGAAGGAAACTATGGCTAGATTTGGACTCAAGATGGGGGATAGGGGCTACTGTTGTTTTCCGACGAAGATAATGGTGGCGGTCGGTTCCGATAAGGAGGTTGGTGGTGGTGCTTGCGGTTGGTGGGTTTGGGAAGAACATTCATATCAAGTTCTTGTTTGATTCATGTAAAAAGAAGTATTTTGATATTTTCTTTGAAGGGAGAGAGGGTGGATAGTGTTTGTGGGGTGGAGGATAAATATTATATAAAATTAAAATTAAATGAAATAAAAATATGATAGAGACATAGAGTTTCTTTTAAATTTTAATATAAAATTAAAATATGTTAAATTCTCCTTAAAGTGGGTACCATTCAAAGTTGATTGATAATCACAATTCTTTTTTTTTTTTCAAATTGGTTTTTTCCCT
>AWUE01021589.1:0-34511 GCA_001974825.2 Corchorus olitorius
ACTCTTTACACTAAGAAGGGAGAATTTAACTCGAGAACAAGGAGGAGATTTGTCAACACCAAGTTCTCAAGCTAGCTCTCCACGTTCCACCACTTCTTCTTCAACTTTGGAACCACAATCCCCAAGAGAAAACATGGCCGAAAGAGACAACAATGCTAGGACTTTGAGGAACTTGCTGCCCCAAACGTGGCTACTCAGCGCTTAGCAATTCAATATCCAACCAATGAAGGAAATTTTGAGATTAAGTCCGGATTCATTCAGTTATTGCCAAAATTCCATGGTATGCCTGGAGAAGATCCACATCGACATCTCACTGATTTTCAAATTGTTTGTTCATCCATGAAGATGCAAGGTATTTCTGAAGAGCAATTCAAACTTAGAACTTTTCCTTTTACCCTCATGGATCGTGCAAAGGATTGGTTGTACTACATGCCTAGTGGTTCAATTACTTCTTGGACGAACCTTAAGAAGATGTTTTTGGAGAAATTCTTTCCCGCTCATAAAGTATCAAGCATAAGAAAGGAGATAAGTGGAACTAAACAAGCCCAAGGCGAGACAATGTACGAGTTTTGGGAACGTTTCAAGAGATTGTGCTCAAGTTGTCCAAATCATCAAATCCCTGAGCAATTGCTTATTCAGTACTTCTATGAAGGTTTACTCCCATTTGATAGATCTTCTATAGACTCTGCAAGTGGAGGAGCTTTCATCGACAAAACTCCCACCAATGCTTGGACTTTGATCGAGAACATGGCTGCAAACACACAACAATTTGGTACTCGCGAGAGTTGTGCACAAAGAGATGGAAATATCAAAAGGATTAATGAAATCTCTACCCATTCCTCTACATTGGAGCAATGTGTTGAAGAGACAAATCAACAAATTGTTTTGCTCACTGATTTGTTCAAATCGAACTTTTCAAGTGTGCCAAAGGTTTGTGGAATTTGTTCATTAGGACATCACACGGATAGGTGCCCTAGTTTGCTCGAAGATGATGTTGGAGAAGTCAATGCTTTAGGAATGCAAGAGGGATTTCAAAGGAAGCAAGAGCCATTTCCAAGAAGCTACAATTCTTATGGGAACCAAGGTACTTACCAAGCAAGGCCGAACAACTACCCAAGGCCTAATTTTCAGCCATCTTCACATTATTCTGAAGGAATGCAACAAATGAAAGAGACCATGGAGATCTTAAGGAAGCAAATAGGTCAATCAGCAAGTAATGTGAGTGAGCTCAAAGCACAAAGCCAAAACAAGATCCCATCTCAACCAAAAGTACCTCCTAAGGAAAATGTGGATGCCATTACCTTAGGAAGTGGAAAGGAGTTGGAAGAACCATATCCAACTAAGCCCAAAATGGATGAAGGGACAAGCAAGAATGAAGATGAGTTGCATGTGCTAGTGGAAGAAGTCGAGATTGAAGATGAAGCTAAGGAAACTTCTGTTGTCAAGCCCAAATTGGATTCAAAGAAGGAGCCTTTTCCAATGAAATTGAAGAGATCAAAGAAAGAAGATGATGATCAAGACATCTTGGAAATTTTTCGAAAGGTCGAGGTCAACATCCCACTTCTTGATGCAATTCAACAAGTGCCAAGGTATGCAAAGCTTCTTAAGCAATTGTGTACAAACAAGAAGAGGTTACAAGGTAAGTTGAATGTTGGAGCAACAGTTTCTGCTGTTTTGCAAAAACATTTACCTCCTAAATGCAAGGATCCAGGTATGTTTTCAATTACTTGTTCAATTGGAAATAATATCATTGAAAATGCTATGCTTGACTTAGGAGCATCTTTAAGTGTCATGCCTTATTCTTTCTATCAAACTTTGAATATTGGTCCTTTAGAATACACTGATGTTGTTCTTCAATTGGCTGATGGATCTTTGGTACATCCCAAAGGTGTGCTAGAGAATATTTTAATTAAAGTACAACATTTAATTTTTCCTATTGACATTTTTGTTATGGAAATGGAAGGAGAAATTTCAAAGGATCAATGCCCTCTCTTATTAGGAAGACCTTTCCTAAGGACCTCTCACACCAAGATCGATGTTTTCGATGGTTCATTGACAATGGAGTTATATATAAAAGTACGAATAAGGGGAAACTTTATGTTTTCCGATTATACCCATTGTTTTCAAATGTATTTCTAAATTGCCATTATTAAAATATTTTTAACTGGTGCCAAAAAAAATATTTTAATTATGTCATTATTAAAATATAATTTTATGTATTTTTTTCTGATTGTACTATTTTTTTCAAATATATTTTTAAATTGTCATTGTTAAAATATATTTAACTATGCCATTATTAAAATATAATAATAATTTTGCGTACTTTTTTCAAATATATTTCTAAATTCATAATTTTACAAAATATAATTTTTTAATTAGAAATTAATTCGGAAAAAGGTAGGAAAAACGATATTAGAAGCGTGAGAAGCCCTTCAGTCTTTTTGGCATTGAGTTATATATTTTTTATTAGTATTGTGGCCCAAAATTGAGGAGAAAGTTCTCGGGTCAATTTTTGCAAAATTTTAGCTGAAATCGTATACTAACTATCACGGGTTTTGACTAAAAACGCATTCTGGAGCCCCGGCTCTGTTTTACACGATTTTTGGCGCCAAGTCTCATTGAAATATCTATATCCATCTAACCAAATCTTACCCACATTGGATTTAAGGATTTGTTTTTACCAACATATGAATCATGTTTCGATTCAATTAGGAATTAATTCGGAAAAAATTGAAAAAACGATATTATAAGCGTGAATAGCCTTTCAATCTTTTTGGTGTTGAATTATATATTTTCTATGATTATCGTGGCCAGAAATTGAGAAAAATTCTTTCGGGTCAATTTTTACAAAATTTTAGCCGAAATCGTGTACTAACTATCACGGTTTTTGACGAAAAACGCGTTTCGTGGCCCCGACTCAATTTTGCATGATTTTTGGCGCCAAGACTCATTGGAATAACTATATTTATCTAACAAAATTTCAGCCACATTGGATTTAAGAATTTATTTTTACGAGCATCTCAATCCGGTTTCGATTTAATTAGAAATTAATTCGGGAAAAATAGAAAAAAAAACAATATTAAAAACGTGAGAAGCAAGGTTGTTAGTTCCGTATCGGACCATTTTTCGGTTTTCTTAAAAAAAATGGTACGTGCCGGTTTCGATTGTTTCGGCCATATATTTTGGATGTTTCGAATTCATATAAATATATATATATATATTTATTGAGGAATATAAAAAATATATACATAATATATATACCAATAATTTCTTTTTAGAGAAATATATATTCCAATAAGGCAATAATTGATTGTCTTTTGGGCTGCACTTATTTTTACATTATCCTAAACTCGGCCCACTTGTTATTAATAAGCAATTAAAATTTAAAATAGTTTTCCTCCCTAAACTGGATGCGACGTCATTTACAGACAGCCCCTATCTTCTTCGTTACACAAAACAAAAAGAAAAAAAGCTTCCCAGTTCCCACGAAACAGAGAATTGGGTAAGCAGCGTTGGATGTCAGACAGAGCTAGCAACAAGAGCACGAAGGACAGCAAAATCTGATTGGAGTGGTGATGGGTCGATGATGTCGTCTGGCTCAGAAAATGGTCTTGATGACTGAAAGAGTTTATAAATTCATCGGACAACCTCGAAGCCAAAAGACAGTATCTCTTACGAGATCCGGGCGAAACTTAGTTTTTCGCCGAAATCGATGGAACACAGCGAAACAACCGGAATAATCACGAAATCACCGAAAAATTAGACGTTACGAAACATTTAGTCTATCGGTACCGGTTTTGATGGTTAATGGCGCATACCGGCCGGAAACCCCGGTACCGGTACGGAATTAACAACTTTGGTAAGCCCTTCAATATTTTTGACGTTGAGTTATATATTTTTTATGAATATGGTGGCCGAAAATTGAAGAGAAATGTTTCAATTTTTGCAAAATTTTAGTCGAAATCGTGTATTCACTATCACAGTTTTTTACTAAAAAGGTGTTTCGGGGTTCCCGGCTTTGTTTTGCATGATTTTTGGCGCCAAGTCTCATTGAAATATTTATATCCATCTAACCAAATATCAATTACATTGGATTTAAGGATTTGTTTTTTACAAGCATCTGAATCATGTTTCGATTTAATTAGAAATTAATTCGGAAAAATAGGAAAACCGATATTAGAAGCATGAAAAGCCTTTCAATCTTTTTTACGTCGAATTATATATTTTTTATGAGTATCATGGCAAAAAAAATTTAGGAAAATTCTTTCGGGTAAATTTTCGCAAAATTTTAACCGAAATCGTGTATTAATCATCACAGTTTTTGGTAACAAAGCACAATAGCAAAATGAAACATATGAAAAAATGTTATATAGAAAGAAATTATGCTTTCCTAACATTTTGCGTTTCAATAATAAGATGCGTTAATTTATAATTAGTTTCATATATATTTAATATTTAATTCAAAAATTGCTTCAATTCAATTCTATTATTAGATTAGTATATTGATGCTTTGACTTATAATTAATTTCAATTATTATTTTAATTACTTTTTAATTTAAACACGTTCGGTCATGTTCAACGCACGTGAAAGATAAAACTAGTATATATATATATATATATATATTACAACAATGTTGCTATATTTTTTTTTAGTGAATGTTACTATATATATATTAGCTCTCTTGATTTTACTGATTAAATACAATCATATATCAATGATATATGTCAAGTACTGTATATATTGAAATTACCTAACAGGAGAAATTATTAGATGGGATTGACCCAGCAGCTCAAGTTATGAAACCAACAAATAATATAATTACAACTTACTCCCTCTGTCCCATTATATAAATCCCTTTTAACTATATCATCAAGATTAAGAAAATTAGTTATGACACAAAATTTTATGTACTTTTACCTTTATCTTCTATTTTTACCCTTGTTCTTTTTTCCCACTAATTCTCTCTCCTCCTACTCATCCTCTTAACTACCAAGGATAGTTTTGGAAATTGCTAAAAAAATATGCATTGGAATTGATAAAGGGACTTATAAATTGGGACAAAAAAAAGCTTCTAGAAGGGGACTTATATTATGGAACATAGGGAGTATCAATTTTTTAAAACCATATTCTAGTAATATCTCAAATTTGAGAACTTACCCTTTATGCATGAGTTATTTAAAAGGAAGCAAAATCTTGAACTAAAATTATACCTAAATTTTAGGAATTCATTTGCCATGACACAATTCTAGTAGTTAGTCCAAGACGTGGTGGGATAGTCTCACTCATTTAATAATTTCTTCAACAACAGACAACTTATTTACTTGGCAAATTATACAATACACCGGCGGTGGAGTTTAGTAGACTACACAAGCGGGTCTTGAAGGGTAACATGTGTCCTCTAGGGACTAGAATTAAGTATTTAAAACTTAATTAATTTAAAAAAATGGACATGTGTCAATTCTACAACCCATTTATGAAGTCCAAAATTTACACCGCCAATATATCAAATAATTACGCTTTAGATATATATATGATCTAGAAATAGCAACAATTTGCACATGATAGCATGAACGTCCAGCTTTTAGTGCAACACATAATCATGCTAGAGCAGAATGCAGACCATCGATCAGTCATCTCAAGTTGAAAAAGGATGGTTCTTAAATAATTTCCAAATTTTGAAACACGTGTTTTTTTCCCTTCTTATTGCATCGCTGGCTTTGATTGGTTTGAATGGGACAAAATTAAAAAAACTTGAAATGGTCATATATGATATACTCATGAACATAATATAGATATATTAGATTTTTTTCTATTCATGAACATAATATTTAAATGGGTCACAAAATAAGAGTTGACCCTTTTTTATTCAAAATCTCATCTCATTAATCTCAGGATTCGAACTTGAGAATTTAATTACTGATTGTTTTAATCATTGGAGTATCCACTTTAATCAGTGGAGTGTCCGCTTGGGAACGATATGTATAGTGGGTTTATATATAATAAACCATCAGTGGAGTTTAGCAGAATGTATAAGCGGGTCTTGAAGGGTGACATGTGTCTCCTATAGACTAGATTGAAATATTTAAAATTTAATTAATTCAGAAAATAGACATATGTCAACTCCACAACCCGCTTGTGGAGTCCAAAATTTACACCGTCGGTGTATCAAATAATTACCGATGTATAATATATATATATATATATATATATGTATATATATATATATATGTATATATATATATATATATATCCTTTTTACAATGGGAATTGATTATTTGATGATTATTATTGAAAATTAAAGAAGTACTAATTCTCCCTGTAGAATGGAAGTAAAAAAAAATCAAGCTTTTAAAAGGGAGTATTACTAGTATTAAAAGCAATTTAATAAAATGTACTATTAGCCGCTCTCTCCCTCTCCCCTTTCTCTCTAGTTTTTTCTTCCGAACTTTTGTTTGCTCTTCCTTCTTGACCATTATCTGTCAAGGGGGGTGTAGGAGATTAACTCACGTTTGTGAGGGAAAAGCTTAACTTCATTAGTGGTTACAATCAGTTTAAATACATGAGGTATTTGAGTTGTTATCAACAACATCTACAAATAGATACATATAATTCAAATATACAGGTTTGAACTATTCAAACTTGGGATCGGATAAAAAAGGATCTTTATCCTTAACAGGGAGGAGGGATCTGATCTTTTTCATCTCCTTTTTTCTTTAGATTTGTTTGGATTAATAGTCCCAAGATCTTTGGGTTTTTAGTACGTTGAGTTAGTTTGTTTTTCTTAGTTTGCAATAGGTTAAAAACTGTTATACTTACGAATAGGGGTGTAAGCGATACAGTACAGTTTGTGAGCTATTCGGGCTCGACTCGAGAAAAATTCGAGTTCGGCTAGGAAAATTCGAGCCGAGCTCGAGCTCGACCCCGAGCCCAAGTTCAACGAGCCGAGCTTGAGTATTTTGATACTCGGCTCGTAGGCTCGTCGAGCCTAAACAAGCCTCCTCTAATATTATTATAAATATAATATATTTATAGTTTATTTACTATATTAACCTTTCACACATAACTTAAAGATTTTTAATATAAGGGATAAATTTGTAATTGTAATAAAGGTTTTAAAAACCTAATTGATTAGTTTAGTTAGGGTTTCCCCTCTTCTTCTTCCTCTACCTGTTCCCCTCCTCTTCTTCTTCTATACCTGTTCCCCTCTCCACCCTAAACCCTACCCAGCGCCGCTGCGCCATTTACACCGTAACCAAACCCCCAAAACGCTGCAAATCTTCCTCTCTCTTTTTCTTCTCTCAAACCCGAAACCAATAATAGAACCAATACCTCCAAATCCAATAATAGTTTTGTTCTTTTACTTTATCAAAGGTCTGATTGATGAACTAACGAATCCTCCTTCTTTCTATTTTTTCCATTTAAAAAAGACCCATTGTTTTCTTTTTGTTTTTCACTTTTCTATTATTCTCTTCCTATTCTGGTTTGCTCTGTAATTTGTTGATAGTGGGAGGATTCTGAATTGAAGTTTAAATTGCACCAATCAAATCGGTAAGTTCTTGTTTTTAGGTTGTGTTTAAAACTTCAATTTCTTATTTTTTGCATAAAATTTTGGCATTACTTTAAATCTTACAAACTAAAACTGAAACTTCCTCTGGGAATTTTAGTTGGATTGACGATTGCAAATGCTTTGGCAATTGGGAATTTTGTAGGACGTGAAAAGCAGATTTGGGTAGTGGCGTGTCTGTTTCTTATTCGAAGCTTCTTCAATTATCGCCAAACCAACTCACTTCTCTTAACTAGTACCGGAGGCAAGTAGCTGATCAATTCTTACAATTCCACATCACATGAAGAACAGTCTCCTATTTAGCAAAAACTTTGTAGATTTTGAATACCAACTGTATTGTCTTACCTTTGTTTTTTGCCGAAACTGGTATCCTTGTGTGTATTCAGTCTTAGCAAATCTCTGACAATTGGTTGATGAACTATAAACTGTTACATGTTTACTTGTTCGCGTTGGATAGATAGCTTTTAGTTCTATGCTTTAATAAAATGGAATGATGTCAAAGCAGCTACCATTTCGGAAAATTAGAATGAAACTGTTTGTGCTAAGAGAAAATTACATAACTTATATCTACCATATATATATAATCTGAATTGTCCTAATTTGAAGTGGTCAAAGCATGTCAGTATCTATAATCTGAAGAAAAGTCAAGTTCTTGAAATTGAAAAGAAGAAATAATCATTCAATGACTTTTGTCTTAATAGACAATGAACAGAACGATTGTAATAATATAGAAGCTGGTTGAAATTGTCTTAGTTTATTGTTCTTGGGACTACGGTTATATTCACCAAAACCCGAAGTTCAATTATGAACTGCTTTTGATTATGCATAGCTTGTGGTTCAATTGTTGGTTAATTAAGAAATATGAGTTCTTATAATCATGTGAGTTCTAAATTACTTTTGAAATTCTCTATGCATTAGCCAGTAGGTCAATGTTTAATGCAATATATTATATATAGTATCAACTTTGCAATTCGATGTTGTCATCAAACATCATATTCAAGGAAATTTGCACTGACCAAACATGTTAATGTTGATTGCTTGGTGAGTTATGTTTCAGAACAATATACGTACTGAGCAGCCCTTACTGTTTGTTTGTTTGTTTTTTCTTTTGACTTGAACAACTCTCAACCTGATACGCTTTTTCCCGAATTGGAAACCAAGTTAGGCTTTTATCTATTTGTAGAAAAAATTTGTCACCTGATATGCAAATTTTTTTTATCTCTTCATTTTATGGCCCATTAAATAGTAATCTCCCTTTGCAGTTTGTTGCATATTAATAGTCTTAAGCTGGCCTGACTGCATTTAAGCCATTGGTGCGAATGTTACGTTGACCAGTTTTCCTCTATCAATGTAGTCTACCCAAACATGTATTGGATCTCCACTGATGAAATTCAAATTTCAAGCTAATATTCTAATATATTGACCATATGCATTGATAAATTACAGAACATGTCATCAAGCACACCGGATGATGCTTCTACACCAATTCATCCCCCAACAGATTCATCTCACAGTCGGGTTTTGAGAAATGATGGTTTGGGTTTAGAAGATGCCATTAATCTAGATAATGATGGGACAGAAGAGAATGAGGGAGATGGAATTGAAAAGAATAAGAGGCAAAAGACTTTTAAATGTTGGTCAGAGATGAAGGAAACTTCTCTTCCCGATGGGACTCAAAAGGCACAATGCATCCATTGCAAGAAAAAGTTGTCTATACTTGCCTCCGATTGTACAAGTCATTTGACAAGGCACTTGAAGGGTTGTCTAAAGAGGAAGATTTATCTAAATCAGCAGAAAAAGATCAATTTTCAGCCGGAACAAGCAGACACCGGTAATGTTCAATTAATGCCAGCTCTCATATATGGCAAGTTTGATATGGGGAGAATGCGAGAGTCTGTTGCACAGTGGATTATGATGCATGAGCACCCTTTTTCGATTGTGGAAGAGGAAGGTTTGAACATGATGCAAAGACATGGGATGCCTGAATGGGTTAAGGTTTCGCGTGTCACTATTAAGAAGGATTGCATGCAAATTTATGAGACCGAAAAGAAAAGGCCGGTGCAATTGTTGAAGACAGTGAACAAGGTTAGCTTGACTACAGACTTGTGGAAGTCAAGTAATCAAAAGATTGAGTATATGGTTTTGACAACCCACTTCATCGATTCCGATTGGAGATTGCAGAAGCGTATCATCAGTTTTGTGCACATTCCGCCTCCTCGACGTGGTGTTGAAATTGCCGATTGCCTTTTTAAGTGTCTGAAGGAATGGGGAATCGAGAACAAGGTCTTCACCATCTTAGTCAACAATGCTGCTAGTAATGATGTAGCAGTTAAAGTTCTGAAAGATACCTTTTCAAGAACCAAGACACTACTTTGTGGAGGAAAATTGTTTCTTGTTCGCTGCTGCACACACATCCTAAATCTCATGGTGCAAGATGGAATTTCCGAGATTCAAAAAATAATTGACAATGTCAATGAGAGTGTAAGGTTCATCAATCAGAATGAAGCAAGAACGAGATCTTTTTCTGACATTGTCCAGCAGCTCCAATTGCCCCATAGGAAGTTGATTCTCGATTGTAAGACGCGATGGAATTCTACTTACGAGATGTTATCAACAACTTTGCAATTTAAGAAGTTTTCCCAAGGTTTCAAGATCGAGAACCTCTTTATAGTTGCTGTCCAAGCGCTGAAGATTGGGAAAAAGTGGAGAAAATATGCGAGATTTTGGAAGTCTTCAATGCAGTCACAAATATCATCTCCGGAAGTGATTATCCAACCTCCAACTTGTTTCTAAATGAAGTCCATCGCATAAAAGTCTTGTTGGATAGAAGGGCCACCGATGAAAATATGTTTATTCGTGGAATGGTTGGTCGAATGAAAAGCAAGTTTGATAAGTATTGGGGGGAATGCAACTTGTTGATGGTCGTGGCTGCTGTATTAGATCCAAGATGTAAAATGGTGGCTGTTGAGTTTTGCTTTCGCAAACTATTTAATGAAATGGAAGCTAGAGAGAACATAGTTAAAGTCCGAGAGGCTTTGTATGAGATTTATGCAGAATATGTTTGTGAGTATCGACAGGGCAGCAACTTTAGTGGTGAAAATCAAGCAGTTACGAGTGATGATGGTGATGGCAGGATGACTAATGATAATAAATCAGGTTGGTTTGAATATTCATCTTATTTGAAAGAGGTTCAAGAATCACCTCCAGATGAAGCGGAACTTGATAGCTACCTTAAGGAATGTTGCTTTATATTTCAAGGAGATCCAAGTGAGTTTAATGCTTTAGATTGGTGGAAAGGGAGCAGTTTGAAGTATCGTGTCTTGTCTAGAATGGCTCGAGATATACTTGCAATTCCAATTACAACAGTGGCTTCTGAAGCTTCTTTCAGTGCAAGTGGTCGAGTCATTGACACATATCGTGCTTCATTAGCTCCGGAAACAGTGCAAGCTTTACTTTGTGGAGGATATTGGGTTTGAAATCTTCATGGAGTGAAAAAAAAAGGACAAGGTGAGTTCATGAAAGTTGTTACCATTACTTTATGCTTTTCATTTTGCAGTTAGCTCTACATTTATTCAATTTGATTCTTTTTTTTCATATGTTTTTCATATTAGAAGCAAAAGAAATCAACTGAGATTGCACTTTAATCTACCATGAAGTCTTCAAGTGGAAGTGGCCTAGTGGGAAATAAATTCAATTAATTTGAACTTGAATCAGTTGAATGTTATGAATTGTTTGGTTGTGTAATACTTGTTTGTATTTGTTATTGTTGTTGCTGAACTTGAATGTTTGAACTTGGATGTTTGTAATTGTTGTTTTTTTTATTTATTTGCAAGTTTGATGATACATTTGAAAGCAACAAGAACAGGAAAATTGGAATTTTGGCTCTCTGTCGAGCCTTATCGAACAGTTCATTAGAGGCTCGAGCTTGTATCGAGTCGAGCTCGAGCCTCCAAAATAAGGCTCGGCCGAACTCGAGCCGAGCTTCGAGCCTTGTAATTTCGCGACGAGCCGAGCTCGAGCTTAGCACTACTCGGCTCGGCTCGACTCGATTACACCCCTACTTACGAATATGATATTTTGCTTTTGATTTACAAGTCAGTTAAAGGAGGTTGTCGAATCAGTTACTTTTTTCTTGCTGATAAAAACCTTGAGTTAGACAGAAACGAAGGTGAAAGCGAAAGGGTGATGGGCTTGACAGAGATCTATCAAGAAGGTTTGAAACCTCGAATGATCGATAAGACGACTTGATATCCAAGGCAAGATCCAGATCCACAAGTGAAGAAGGAAGACACTTCTCAATTTTTTGTAATTTTGAGTTTTATCTTTATTGATGTAATTTCATTTGAATGAATGAGAATTACAAATTATTTCAAAAAAATAATAATAAAATATACTACTAATAACATCATTAGATGATAAGAAATTGATGCTGAAAGAAAGCAAATTTATAATAGCTCCAATAAAGAACTTTTTTTTATTGGAGAAATAGTGTATATATGGCTAATTGCAGCAATAAAGAACTTTTTTTATGATGGTGAAATAGTATATATGTGGCTAATTGCTTAATTAAGGGCAAAACGTTTCAGTTTTGGCCTAATTTGGAGTAAAACTGATTGAGCTAAAAACAACTCTATTTTTATGATCAGTTTTCTATGATTTTTGGTGTTTATATGTGTATTTTAACCCTAATTTATAAGTATTTGTGTTTTTAGGTCTTGAAGACAAGAAAAGTGGAAACTTATTGTTTTTCACTATTTTTGGAGTTAGTTTGATGGCTTTTTACTCAAATATGGAAGAAGCAATTTTGAGTAAGAATTTGGAAGATTCGAAGTTCGTGTTTGAATACTTTTGAAGAATTATTTCAAGAGCAAGAATTGAAGATTGAAGCTTAAATTGCGAAGGATTGAAGACAAGCCATAAATAAGCCTTTAAGCTAAGGAATTTTGGATATTTTATATGGGAAAATACTCAGCTCATATAAGCCCATAATTGGAGTTAAAATCCCAATTAATGACGCCTATATCCAAGGAGATATCCAATTCCCGCTTATTCCCGCTTCTAGTCCTAACAGGATTAGGATTCAACACAGTTTTGGTAGAAAAATCATAACTTTCTACTCAGACCTCCGTTTGAAGCCCATGAGTACTCGTTGGAAATATAACTCCGAAATCTACAACTTTCCTTTGAAGTCCAAGATCCAGTTCTGCCGTTTTCAAGCCCAAAAACATTGTCGAAGTCCCTGCACGAATTCAGGATTTTTCAGGATCCTATTTTGACTAGGATTTTGGTTCTAGGAAGACTTTTAAGCTAACTTAGAATCTAAGTTAGACTCTAAACCGTCCTAGACCTCTTTCCTACTTAGAATTGGATTACCTAGGGTTATTTCCACTATAAATATCCACCTCCTGTAACACAAATCACACACCTACATATTTTTCACATAGATATTTTCTCTTCATCTATTTTTCTTTAGATCTAGTTTTTTAGGCAAGGGTGCCGCCACCCTCTCTAGCCATAGAGAGGTGCGGCATACCTAGGTATTTTGCAAGGAGATTTCGCCCCTTCTAGTTCTGTAAGTACTCTTATGCCGCTCATGGATTTTCCTAAATCCATGAGTAGCTAAATTCTTAATACTTCTAATCCTTTGGTAAATTCAATCAATTGATATGGTGAGATTTTTGTGCTTATAATTTAGTATTTTATTTTTGATAGATAGCATATTAAACTCTGTTTTATTCCATGACCTTGATTTTTATTGATTTATGTGGCCGATAAATTGATAATCTGAGAGATCGATTGCTAAGTCAGGCGGAACAGTTAACCCTCGAGTCTGATTGTTTGGTAGCGCATTGATGACGATTAATAGACGCTCAATGGGTTTTTCATGCCAGTGATCGGATTTTATCTGATTGTTGTATGGTTTTACTTGTTAAGCATGTGTGAAAGAACTAATTAAATAGTTGATCTTAATGCTTTGTTGCTTGGTGAATCTTTAAGCCTTAATCGAGTAATTGATTTGTTAAGTTAACAATAGGGGTAATTTAAGTCTTAATCAGGTAATCTTATCTAAATAACATGTAAGGGTTTTCCCTAGGCCAGTTATCATCAAGGATTTAATATTGAATTCATCTTTTAAATCAAGGACCCATTATCAATTTGATTGTTTTCTACCATTGGAGAAGAAGTATGCTTTTTAATTATTGTTTACTTTCTTATTTGTCATAAATCTAGATTTAATTACTTTGCTTTATTTTCTAGTTTAATTGCTTTCTTTTTAATTGTTATTCTTAACCCTCTGCTTTTACATATTGTTTTTGAGAGATTTTTAAGGATTGTATCTTCGGATAAAGTCTATCAACCTTCTCTGTGGGATCGACCCCTACTTACCCTATCTACTTTAGTTAGGATTTTGTGGGGAATTATTTTTATGATTGCTGACGACCGATCAAAAACGTTTTAATTTGGTCAATCTGGGGCAAAACGTTCCAAAGTCGCGTCAATTTGGAATAGACGTCAATTTAAAATGGGTGTGATATACACGCGATGAGAGAGACGCGTGAAATATGGCACGTGACACGGATAAAAATCATCTATAACCCTATGGGGAATGTATTAAAATTTAGGACTAACCCTTATATATACTATATATTATTTTTAGTGACTATGGAAATTACTTAAAGGCCAAATTGAGGATTAATGTGGTGCCTCCTTTGGGCTTTTTTTTTTTGTCTTTTCTCATTTCAGGTGACTAAAAAGGCTCTCGATGAATTTCCTCCCTTAGTTTTCCTGCTGCCATTTTTTGTAATTTACTATTTTTATATTTATGATTGAGTGTGTTTTAATTACATATTAATTGTGTGTAGATATTATGATTTACTGGTTCAACTCCTCTGCCGGAATTTCAAAGGATTGGTGTTATAAATGTTTTTGCAATAATGGTTGATTGATGGGTAAACTATTGACATTCCAGTTCTGTTTTCCTTTCTTCTTCATTACTATTCGGGTGGGTTTCTTCTTCCCTACCATTTCTGCAAATTGGTTTCATCTGAACTCCGTTCTGTTTCCTAAAATTTTCAGGTGGTCGTTGATAAGATCCTTCCATTTAATTTAGCAACGCCTTAGGATGGCATAACCTAAAGTGAGGAGCTTTCACTTCTCACCACAACATTTTGAGGTAAATCTGGATTTATTTGTTGATTATATTATTTGATACTTAAATTTAACATTTCCTTATTCCTCTTTTATTTTACAAAAAGTTGTTTTTATTTATCATTCGACTTCCTTTTTATTGAGGTTTCTATTAGTTGCTTATGTTTATGTTTAGTATATTTCCACATTTCCAAAAGCAGAGTTAGCCAATGCTAAGTACAATCATTTTTGTGATGCATTGTGTAAATTACATATGCTCCTGCAAATGCTCTCAACTAATTCAATTTTCGTACGACAACTATACATGCTCCTTAACTACAAAAAATTATGCCTTCTTTATGCATAAGCCAAATTCTTCCACCTACCCGCGTTCATTAATTTAACAATTGCAATCAAGATAAAAAATGATCGCAGTGTACTATGTTTTTTTAGATAATCAACATACATTTCAAGCAACAATTAATATTAGCTTTTATTTTGATGAATTATCTAGAGATGGAGGAGTAGAATATTAGCTTTATTTTGATAAATAACCTAGAGATGGAGTAGAATTTAGGTAATGCACTTTTAGAATGAAAGAGAGATCGTGTGTTTTGCTTTATATATGCCAATTATTTGTTTCGATGTATGAGTTTCTCCTAACTGATTAACTTACAAACAATGCAATATCTTCTTACTAACCGACTTAAACAACTACAAAAAAATATAGCCCTAATAAGAAGATGACTGCAGCGCAAGTGCAGGCCGCCCTGCTTGTATATACTATATATTATTTTTAGTGACTATGAAAATTACTTAAAGGCCAAATTGAGGATTAATGTGGTGTTTCCTTTTGGCCTTTTTTGGTCTTTTCACACTTTTCGGGTTACTAAAAAGGCTCTCGATGAATTTCCTCTCTTACTTTTCCTGATGTCCTTTTTTGTAATTTACTATTTTTTAATTTATGATTAAGTGTGTTTTAATTACATATTAATTGTGTTGATATTAGGATTTACCGATTCAACTCCTCTGCGGAATTCCAAAGGATTGGTGCTATAAATGTATCTGCAATAATAGTTGATTCATGGGCAAAGTATATATTGACATTCCAATTATGTTTTCATATCATCTTCATTTTTATTTGGGTGGGTTTCTTCTTCCCTAACATTTCTCTGAATTGGTTTCACATGGATTCCGTTCTGTTTCCTAAAATTTCCAGGTGGACGTTGATAAGATCCTTCCATTTAATTTAGCAGCGCTTTAGGATGACATGACCGAAAGTGGGGAGCTTTCACTTCTTACCGCAACATTTTGAGGTAAATCTGGATTTATTTGTTGATTATATTATTTGATACTTAAATTTAACATTTCCCTAAACCCTCTTATATTTTACAAAAAATTTTTTTTTATCATTCGACTTCCTTTTTATTGAGGTTTCTATTAGTTGCTTATGTTTCGTATATTTCCACATTTCCAAAAGCACAATTAGTCAATGTTAAGTACAATTATTTTGTGATGCATTGTGTAAATTACATATACTCCTGCAAATACTCACAACTAATTCAATTTTCCTACGACAACTATACATGCTCCTTGACTACAAAGAATTAGGTCTTCCTTATGCAGAAGCCAAATTCTTCCACCTACCCGAGTCTATTAATTCAACAATTGTAAATCAGCCAAAATCTTTTAGCCTTAATAAGAAGATGACTGCAGCGCAAGCGCAGGCTGCCCTGCTTGTATATAATTATTTGTTGTTAATTTGGAGTTAAACCTGGTTTTAATTGGGATTTTTACTATTTGTTAAAACTCGAAAACAAATATAGTATAATATTAGGAACATGTGACATAATTTAGTGGATGGGGCACAAAAAATGAGGAGAATTTTAATTCACATGACACGTGGCAAAGTTAATTATTACTTTTTTTATTTTCGGTTATTTGTTTAAATTTAATGGGTTTATGGAAAAGAAAAAGAAAAAAAAATTGTATTTGTTGGTCAAAACTCAAAACTCAAAAGACACCGAATATAAAAGGTTTCTTTCTTTTTGTTTTATTTTTTATATTTCTTTTTGTTTGTTAAATCCTAAATTTAACAAAACAATTTCTTTTCCTTTTTTTTTCTTTTTTCTCTTCAATACAACACCCTTTTCCCCTTCCACTAATAATCAATGGAAGATCCGGCAACTATCTCCCGTCACCAATTCTTCACCTTCTCCTCCTCTAAACAAATCTTTCTATAACTCTTATAATCATCCTAGATCTAATTTTAACCAAACCTAAAATCATCCTCTTGCCTTGCTGGAAAACCACCCAACAAAAACAAGGTCTGTAATCATAAGTAGAGTTTGTAGGAAATATATGTATAATTTTAAAACATTTTGCTCCAAATCAACCAAATTAAAAGGTTTTGCCCAAATTAGACCAAAGCTGAAATGTGCAGCTAAAATGTTTTGCACTTAATTCAGCCTATATATATGTATGGCCATATATACAAGCAATTTGGTCCAACCTTTCTTTTTCTCCCAGTACTTATTTATGAATGAATGATAGGTGTGTTTTGTTATTATTAGGAGTATTAAAAATGGTATCAGCTGCTTTGTTTCAAATTTAATAAAGAATATCACATCACAATCGATCACGTAGGATTCATAACTCATCATCATCCCTACCACAAAGAGATTCAATAATTTTATTTCAGTTTTTGCATGGCCATTCTTGGTAAGAATTTGAGTTTTGTTGCCATATGGAAAATTGAATAAAAAGAATAAAATTAATTCACTGTTTCAGAAGAAGATGCAACTTTAGCACCATTTCTCCCACCAGATTTGTCCTGCAAAACTTCAATCTTCATTCCAGGAGATACTACCACTGAATTCTCCCAAAATAATTGAAAATTCTCTTTTGGAGAAACAATCTTTGCATCCCAATTTGGCAAAACTGCTTCATTTCCATTTGAAAATGTCTCAAGTTCTTTTCTCTCCGAATTTCCAACCAATTGCCTCTGGAAGAAACCATGTAATCTACCAAAGAGCTGCTTCTTCAATGACTCAAAAGCCAAATCTAACCTCTCAAGTTGTTCCATCGCATTCACATTGTACATGAACAGCCCATAATAAAGATCAAAGCTATCCCCAGCCGTATTCTCAACCAATTTCAACAAAGTTTCATACCCTTTTGTGTTAATGGGTGTCGATTCCAATTTCAGTTTCTCCAAAACTCTCCCAATCGTATGTGTAATAAATTGTGACCCCGCCGCATGCCAATCATGTTCTGCACAAGACATCTCCACCATCCGACAACCTTCCTGACCAAAAATGTCAAGAAATCTACTGCATCTGGCTGTTCTGTTTTCATCACTTCCAGTTCTTACCTTGTCGAAAACGAAAGCAAGATCTTTCCATCCATTTTTGCCACTTTCGGGACCAAACATGGGATGTGTACATAAAATATCAAAATCTGGTGGTAGATTTTGAAGAAACAGGTTCCTTGGGAACTCTTTAACTGATAAAACATCGACGAACAAAGTGCTTCTCTTTAATCTATGGAGTGGCAATGACTTGAGAACTTTTTCGGTGGAAAGAATTGATGTACATAGAAGAATAACATCTGGGTGTTCTTCACAAAGATCTTCGGCATCCGAGAAGTATGAAACTCCCAATTTTTGAGCCACGTCAGAGTAGTCTGTTCTAGAGTAGGCTAAAACAGAGTGGCCTTGGGAAACGAAGGTTTTTGCAAGGAATTGACCGAAGTTTCCGAACCCGATAATTGCAATCTTCAGCCTGGAACTATCATCAATAGTTTCAGATATCTTTCCTTTGAATTCATATGGCTGAACTTGAGATCTGAAATGCACATGATTAAAATGTGTAAATATATATAATAACCAAAGTTTCCTCATAAATTCTAATGACATTTTCCCAGCTGAAAAGTGAGGGTTTATTAGCCTTTTTGCCCCTGAATTATAGGTTTAAGGACAATTTGTCTCTTGAACTTCCCAAATTCAGGACATTTTACCCGTCATGAATTTCGGAAGTTTAGGGGACAGAATGTCCTGAATTTGGAAGTTCAGGGTGTAAAATATCCTGATTTGAAATTCAAGGGTCAAAACGTTCTTAGTGCAATAGTTCAGGAGACAAAAAGGCTAATAAACCGAAGAGTAACTCAATTGCAACTTCAATTTACCTTGGAGTGTTCAAGCTTGTGGCTATGGCAGCACCATTTTGATAGCTTTTTTCTTGCAGACTCTTTCCTCTCACTTTACTGTCAAACAACTGCTTTTTCACCACATCATGCAATCTGCTAGAAAGCTCATGCCTCAACTCATCGAAAGCCAAATCCAACTTCTCAAGCATCTCCAAAGCACTCTTATTATACATAAAAAGCCCATAGTAGAGCTCAAAGCTATCCCCTCGAGTATTCTCCACCAAATTTAACAAACTTTCGTAACCCTTTGTATTAATCGGCGTTGATTGTAGTCCCAACATGTCCAAAACTCTGCCAACCGTGTGAGTCACAAATTGGGACCCCGCAGCCAACTTGTCATGCTCTTGGCAACTCATTTCCACCATTTTACACCCTTCTCTTTCAAATATAGCAAGAAAATCATTACATCTTTGGATCCTGGAAAATTCGTTGCCAATTCTAACTTTTTCGTAGGCAAAGAAGAGGTTTTCCCAGCCTTGTTTCCCGCTCTGTGGTCCAAACATTGGGTGGGAACAAATGATGTCGAAATCAGGCGGCAAGACATCGAGGAGTAAGTTCTTGGCGAACTCTTTGACAGATAGAACATCGACAAATAACGTTGATCGCTTCAATTTTTGCAATGGAAGTGATTTAAGAACCTGTTCGGTGGAAGTAATCGAAGTAGAAAGAAGGATGACATCTGGGTGTTGCTCACAAAGGTCATTAGGGTTTGAAAAGAAGGTGACTCCGATGTTCCGAGCAATGCGGGAATGGTCGGATTTCGAGTGGGCTAAAACAGTGTGGCCTTGAGCCACTAGGGTTTTTGCCAAGTGTTGGCCATAGTTGCCGAAGCCTATTATGGCAATCTTAAGGGTTGGACTTGAAATTGAAATTGGAATATTAGGTTTGGAATTAGTAGTAATCAATGATGTGTTTAAGGTGAAACATGATCTGATTTGGAGTGCTTTGGAGGAATGTAACGAATTAGAGAGTGATGAATTCATGGAAACAGAATTAGGGAATTGGAGGAATGAAGAATAAGGGGAAGACAGGTAGAAATGTGAAGGTTTTGAAGGTGATTGATGGAGAGAAGAAAGTGAGAACATTGCGATTTATGTTTTTTTAGATAGAAATTAGAATAAATTGCACACAGAGAGACTCAAAGAAAGAACAAGAGGAAAAGAAGAAATTAAAGAAAAGATGGAAATTTGGCTGAGAGAGAGTTGCTATAGGGTTCCTTTAAATAAAGGTCAAGTTTGAAGAATCTATACAAGACTAACATCAATATGTGACAAAAAAAAAATACAAGTAACATCGACTCTTTTATTAAGTTTCGCAATTAAGTGGCGTCAAATCAAAAATCCAAAAGTAAAATCTTATATCTTATTTTATTCATTCATAAAACTTGAAACTTATAAGAACATTGAACTTATTCCGTACTAATCAAGAGAGGTGTTGTTATTGGAATTATGGACTGACGGCGGAAGGGATTCTAATTTCTAAATTCGAACACTTGACTTCATTAACAAAGCTATAAGGTGCCTTGTAATTTTGTAAATATAGTTTTATTTTTTGTTAACGATATTTCTTTGTCAATATTGTCGGTTTATCTAAAAATATTGCTATATGTATGTATGGTATATATTATATATAGTATATACTATATAGATATAGATATATAGTCAATTTATAATTCTGACTTGGGTGCGAAACTGTCAATAATGAGAAGCGCTGCCAAGGGTGCAACTAAGACCGTATATAATTTCCTGGGTATTGGGATGATATAGATATATACAGTATGTTATTAATAAAATTAATTTTATGATGCTTATAATAAATTGTATGTATGTATTAATATAAAATCAATAAATCAATAACTACAGGTTCAGGTTCGAATCTTTTGAATAATGAAGATTGAAAGAATTTATCCTCATATTGCATCTGATGCGCGCAGCTAAAATCTGGATTAGTTAAGATCCAGTGTATTTACCCGAAAAGTTAAGATGAAAATTTTTCTCAACCGGTAAACTCTACATTCACCATGAGCAGGGGCAGAGGGAGGGAGTGAGGAGCAAGGGCCATGGCCCTCCTAACGGACAAAAATGAATGAATATGAAATTTCAAGTTCAAAAAATTGGTAAAATTGTATTTTAGCCCCCTAAAATTCATAAATTGGTCCTTCCCATTGAAAATACCAATGTTTTCATACCCGGCCCGGCCCTTGGCCTGTTGAGGCCTCCGGGTCCCGAGTCAACCGGCCGGGCCATAAGTATATTAATATATGTTAAATTATTAATATTATATATATAAATATTATATATGCTGCAAATATATCATATAAAAGTCTTTGATTTGGTGGTTAAAACAAGATTTTTTGCTCTTAAGTGTTGGGAGTTCGAATCCCATGGACAAAAAATGTTGTTTTCCAAAATTTTTCCCCATAAAAAACATAATAACCTGGTTCAATCCGGTTCGGGTTCGGGCCAAAACTCCCTCGATTAATCCCCTTTCTCCGGACCGGATAGGCCTCCGAATCCCGGTTGAACCGGTTCGATCGGGCGGTCCGGTCCGGATTTGAAAACACTGGAAAATACTAGTAGATCTTAATTATATCTTCCATTTTAGAGATAATCAATAATTAAATTCCTTCCTTTCACCCATTATTTTCAAAACCGGATCGGCCGAACGGACCGGTTTAACCGGGAACCGCTGGCATGTCCGGTCCTTAAAGGGGTGGGAACCGCGGTTAGTCAACATGGTCAACAACTGGGTAAAAACCGGTTGGACCGGCGGTTGAATCGGGTTCTGACCGGGTTTGATAGTTAAGAAAATTTGGGAAATTTTTTGAAGGTGGTGAGTTTTGAACCCACAACCTTGTGGGTAACAAAAAACACACTTAAACCACTGCACCAAATGCTTTTATGTGATATATATATACCTTATATAATATTTAAAAGGTAAAATGCCAACAATGTCCGTAAAATGTACTTATCAGACCGGATCGGCGGTTGAACCGGTCGGACCGGTCAAACCGTCGACCGGAACCATCACCGGTTCTAGTGCCGGCCCGGTTTTAAAACCCATGCTTTCACCATCAAAAAAAATTAAATTTCTTTCCTTTTTCCAATTGAACATTTAATTATTTTTTATATGGGTATATACAAATTATCATTTCCTTAACCTATTTTTAATGCTACACAACCTGCTTATTTGACCCATAAAATGTCCTGTTGGAAAAAAGTTATCATAATTTCTAAAAACCTACTTAGCAATACCCTAAAATCAAGAGATTTACCCTGCAAACCCTTCTTATTTAAAATTAGGGGCTAAATCTGGAATTAATTTGTTAACTTAATTATTAGGTGGGATAACTGGAAGAAATTATTAGGTAGACTGGATCCACCGCGTCATCCGTGATCCCGAACAATAAGATTTTGACAAGTCAGATTTCTTCCTAAAATTTAGGCACAAATTTAGCACCAGGTTTAGCCCCTAGTTTCACTAGATGAGATTTACAGGGTAAGTCCCTAAATTTAGGACATTAATTGGCTAGGGTTTTAGAAATTGTAGGATGAAATCTGACTTGTCAAAATCTTATTGGTCGGGACCACGGATGACGTGGTGGATCCGATCCACCAAATAATTTCTCGATAACTAGTGGTAAAATTAGGAGGGTCAAAAAGTATTTTTCATTCTTAACTCCTTATAATTTTTTTTATCATTTATGAATTACATAAGCATATTGATATATTCAATAATATAATTTTTCCTTCTTAACTCCTTATAATTTTTTTTTATCATTTATGAATTATATAAGCATATTGGTATATTCAATAATATATGATTATGCAAACTATAATTTCCATTGACTCATCTTGCTAATTTGTCATATTCTCAAACAGGGTTAATTTGTAAATATATCCAAAAAGAATTTATCATCTCCAAAAAAATTTCCTAGTTCCACTCCTGTCTGAGGTCCAGGTTCAAGCCCGGCGGTATCATATTATGGGAGTTTTGTGTAACCTTTAATATTTGTTTATTAATTTTTTTGTTTTGATTATCTTTCATGTTTGAGTATGAAAGGAAAAAAAAAAACTAATGTTAATGAAAAAAAAAGTTTGACATACATATGTAATGTACCGATGCTTGAATTTATCCGAGGGGATTTATATGACACATTTATTTTAAGATCAGGAGGATCCACTTACATCCTTTATGAACCCTTAGATCTAATTAATTTAACGGCTATAATTAAAACAATTTTAGGCTGTTTCTTCTTAATTAGAACTCAAGAAAACGTGAATCATGTGGATATTGACTTCAAGTCTTCCACCCCCAACTCTTACTGTTTCAACTTTGAAATTTCAAGTTGTAATAACCAAGACCTCTATCGTTAAACAAAAAGCTCATGTTTTTGTGGAGAAAAGAAACGTTCATGGAAATAAGGAAAACGATTCCTTTTTTAGAAAAGGAAAAAAAAAGAAGATAAACCATAAATATCTGGAAAGTCTTTGGTTGGAATAAAAGTTTATGACGAATTACGGTCTGAAAACTTAGAACAAATAATGGATCTCGTCGTCGAATTTAGATTTGCAAATTGTCTTTCGATAAAAATCGTAAGGACTAGAATTTGACGATACTTTCCACCACAAACATATAAAAAGTATTGTACTCGTGATATGAAAGCAAGACAACGCAAAGTACGTAGAAGTAGGCAACAAAGCCCTCCTTTCTTGGCTTTTTGTTTTGCGTATGTGTTGCATTAAAAGTTTTTTTTTTTTTGGCATCATGTTGCATTAAAAGTCTAAAACTAAACTTTGAATCTGTTTATACCTCAATTTACAATTGAGTGTAAATTGGTCTTATCATGATCATAATCAAGATGTGTGGTTAGGATTTAATCAAAATTCCTAAAGAAACTAGGTTTCTGCACCACCCTAGTTCAAACTGAATTAGGAAAGTCTTGTAAATTAATTACAAGGGCTGAAATTAATTAATTATTAATTAAATAATAATTATTTTTATTGAATAATTATTATTAAAAATCTTCTATGTGTCGCCCCTACCCAGGTGAGTGGCAGAGAGAATCAAATCGGAAGCAGTTTCCTTTGATATTGCTACCTGCTAGGGAGGCAAACAGATAAAAAGGAAAATTGCTTGTCATCTGCCCATGAGATGAAAAATACCTCATGGACATACATAGCAAGGCCCAAGTCGTCTCCCATACAGAGGAGAGGCCACCCTCTGCCCTGCAGAGATATATTTCTCTTCTTGCAGGAAGGAGGCAGAGAGCTAAAGTTTGTCAGCAAAAGAAATATCTGTGCACGTGAGAGAGGCATGAGATTTTCAACCTCACACCTCCTCCATATAGTCGACCAACCATAGTGGGGAAATCGTCTAGCCTCCTTCCCTCCCCGGGAGGCGAAATTGCAACTTGTATTTTGTTCAATTAAGGACAAAATAGTAAAATTGATCAATTGAAGAGGCTAGAAGCTGCGATTTCTTCCAAGGAGCACACCATGATGATCCTTGAGCTATGTAGATCATCTTGGTAATATTTCACCTCATTCTGACATCGGAGTAAAAACTTATGCCCGGTTTTCAGTTAAGGACATTTTCGGGAGTGAAACCAAATTCGCCATGATAGAGAGCTCGAATTAACTTGGGATTTTTTCCATAGTCTTATGGAAATATTCTAAGCCAATTGGTGAAATTTTGGTTAAATCCGAGATCGTTTGCAACTTTTGCATTCTTTTCAATTAAAGACATATGGCTTTCTCACCCCAGTTTAAGCCATTTTCTTAATTAATTATTATTTTCATGATTTAAAGAGCTAAATATGGCTAAGTATGAGTAATTTTGTGGCTTTGATGATCCAAGTTCAATTCATGATGTCAATTGGCCACTACTTAGTCAAATTAGCTAAATTCAGCACAAAGAAGCAACGAAAGCCTGCTGCACTGTGATAAGCAGAAGGAAGAATTGTCATCAACTACCCAGGAGGTAGATTTTCGTCTCCTATCCTAGCAAAGTGGCGCCCTTATGCATATCTTGTCCTCTCCCCAGCAGTTGGATACAATCAGAAGAAGAAGGAAGCTTCACTGCACTTTCCTGGAAGCTGTCATCTGCATAGGAGGAGGATTTTGCCTTTCTCAGCAAGGCAAGCCCATTAAATGCTCAAGCCCATACCGTCACCTATATAAAGGGAGGCCATTCTCAGGTTTCAGCAGATTCCGCATCTCAGACATTTCTCCCGAGAAATCAAAAACCAGCTCCTGCAGCTACAAACTTGCTCCGTGCAAAAAACCAAGCTCCGTGCAAAAAACCAAGCTCCGTGCTTATTTTCTCTCTAGCTCTGCGCCATTTTCACTCTTGTTCATCACGAATTCTTCACTCGTTCATCAAATTTTCCTTGTTTAGATCTTGTCTCAGGACAAACAAACACTCTTTTAGTGTTTTTCTCTTATTTCAATCTTGTCTCCGGACATACAAACACTGTATACGTGTTCTTCATTCAGAAATAACAGATCAGTTTGTTATTTTCTTTTCAATCTCAATTACAATCAAAGCAGATCTCTCAGATCTGATCCAGTTAGAGGAAGGCCCAGTTATGAAAAGCAGTTCGTGTGGATCCAATGATTTAGATGCTCCGGTGTGACTTTGATCCAGTCCCCACAATCGTTCTGATCTTTTAATCTGCTGCTCCGCGCACCAGATCCAGTTTTTACAACCTCTTTGTCAATTTCAGCAAATTGACTGGCACGGCCTTATGCTGTCATAAAGAATTCTCCGCGAAAACTCTAGCAAGAGATTTTTGGCGCAACATCTCTTTTTGGCACGCCCAGTGGGACAAGCACATCTGCTCTCCCTCTCTGGCGCCCTCAGTACTCTTTGTCTCTCTGCATACTCTTTCTCCTAGTCACTCAGCAAGGTGTCCGCCTCACTCAAAGGTCCACACCAAATCACTTTCATTGACACTTGAAGCAGGACAAGACAGTAGATCTTTCCTCCTCTCAACGTCTCAGGGTAATTTTTCTTTACTTTTTCTTCTCCCCTCCCCTTTTTCTAAGTCTTACCAAGTGGTAAACATGCCACCTAAGGTTGATGAAGGCAGATCTAGCCATGTTATGCAAACCAGAAGCAAAAACGTGGCAGATCCTTCACAATTACCTTTAAAATCTGATTCAAAGATCTTGTTGCAATACCTCACTGAAGCCATGAATGAAATTTCTTTGGCACAGGAACAAAGGATGCAACAACTTATGAGATCTTTAGATCAGATGAACACATCTCATGACCAACTTAAGGAGGCTAGTAACTCTTTTAAGGAGCAGATGATTCAAGACCGTGAGAACATCCTGGCTCAGATTGGTCAAGTAGAAGATAGACTCGGGGGGCAAATCCAACAGATAGCCCAAGATCCGAGATAAGTTAACATGCCCGCACTTCTTCCTCCACCTGTGGCGCCATTAGCCAATAATGGTGCAAACCAGGTAAGATTTCCACCTCAAGTGGAAGTGGTTGGTAACAACAACTTACCACCTCATAGGGAAGGGGTAGCAAGAGGTGAGAATGAAGCTGATCTCATCCCTAGGCACCAAGAAGCAGTTGACCATGCACCTGATAATGTGGAAGAGGAAGTCAACCCAGTCGGTCCTCGAGCTGCAGCTTATGTACCACCCCACGTGAGGAATGGTAATGGTAATGGTAATGGCGCAAGAAATGGCCATCAACGCCATCCTGCTCCATGCCATCCACCTCAAGGTGTTGATACACAAGGCCCAGTGAATCAGAACCACATCAGGGAGATGATTGAAGACATGATTGGCCCCGGTTACAGGCGAGTAGGCAGGCCATCTTTTCAAAAGCCTTACCCTGAGGAGTATGATAGAATCTATCCTCTACCTCGTGGGTACAAGGTCCCTGACTTCACAAGCTTTCTGGAACCTCTAGCGAGTAGACGACTCTGGAGCACATTGCTCGTTTTACTATGCAATGTGGAGAAGCCAACTCTGGCTACCACAAGCTTCGCCTATTTCCCAACTCTGTCACAAGTGCAGCTTTTACTTGGTACATCAACTTACCACCCAACTCAGTAAGAACCTGGGAGGAGATGGAAAGGTTGTTCCTCACACAATTCTATAGAACTGAGCCTGAGGTTTCCATGGCAGACTTGTCACGTCTCTACCAAAGAAAAGGAGAATCAGCTGAGGAGTACTTAGCTCGTTTCAAGAAGCTAAGGAATAGATGCCGCACACCTCTCCATGAGATAGATTTTGTGCGCCTAGCTCAGAATGGACTTGACATAGAGCTTCGAAAGAAGTTCGAAAGAGTTGACTTCAGAGACTTCTTCGAGATGTCAACCAAAGTGACAAGATATGAGACTCTTCTTCGAGAGGAGAATGAAAGGAGAAGTTCATCTTATGGTACTTATTATCAAGAGCCAAATTTTGAACTTGGAATAGCTGAGGTCAAGGCAGATCGCCCCATTGAGTGTCCATGTCTTGTGAAGGCAGAAGTAGGACACCCTCAGACCCAAGAAAGGTTTGCTGCTATGTACCAGAGACAAGCAGAGAAGAAACCTTATGATAGAAGCAAAACTTATTCATTTGATACTTCAAAAACAGATGAAGTTTTTGACTTCCTACATAAGTCGGGTATGATTAAGTTACCACCTGGACATGTCCTTCCTTCACCAGAGGACATCAAAGGAAGAGAATATTGCAAGTACCACGACTCCTGGAGGCACCCAACCAACAATTGTATTGTGTTCAAAAACATAGTACAAGAAAAGATAGAGAAGGGAATCTTGAAGTTCCCTGAGGCGCCAAAGAAGGACATGGGAGTTGATAAAAATCATTTTCCAGCTCCTATCCACATGGTCACGTTCAACCTCCCAAAGGATGGGCAACTGACTAGTAAGGAGAAGGAAGAAACAACTCCCAAGAGGTCAAACTTGGCTCCAAGCACCTCATTGGCAGCCAATCCTCAACATGAAGGTAAGTCTTATCACCACTCTGCTAAAGCTAAGAAGTTGGTTGATAAAGCTAAGTCAAAAATCCTGGGTGTGCATTCAGATCGGCCCTGGAATCCAAACACGGCCGCTGACAGACTTAAAGCACCAAGGAGGAAGTTAGAACTTTTCTCATCTGAAGATGAGAAAGAACCTCTGGAATATCTTGATACCTCTTCTAGGAAGAAGGTTCAAAGAAAGTTGGAGTTTTCATCAAAGACTCCACTCCAAAGGAAGGAAAAAAGTAGGGCAAAGCACACTCCAAGCTCGGGGGGCAAACCAGAAACTTCCTTTCCTCCTCCTAAGCAGAACAAAAGAGAGTATGGCGAGCCATCATCAAAAGTGGCGCCACCTCCTTCTCATCCTAGATCATCTGCCCATCATAAGGTGCAAAGGTCTTCCAAGAGAGAGCATGATCACCAACCACAAGTTGAAAATCATTCTAACTCTCTTCCGAAAAGGACTAAGCGTGAGATTAGACTATGGTTGGATCATAAGAAGGAAGAATATCGCCATGCAGCTGTGAGAAAAGAGATGAAGTTGAGAGGTGATCATGCACGATCAAGAATGGTCAAGCCACCATCAAACACTCCAAAGGGTGTGTGGCGAAAAGTGCAACATCCCAAGTACCCTGTTCAAAGGAATAGGAAGACTTGGAGAAGACGAGAACTTCGAAAAAGAGCTAAGGCTCGAAATGAAGAAGTACTCGATACCATGCAAGTTGATGAGAGTGGAAATGAACCTTCAAAGGATCCACCACCTACCAACGAGATGGATGTATCCCTCATGGACTTAGCAGACATGGGAGTAAAGCTATGCAAGGAGAAAATCCTTTCTGGAGAAGCAAAGCTCCAAGCAAAAGCACTTGAGCTAAGTAAGAGAGAAGTTGAACTCCAAGATCGAAGGCAAGCCTTGATTGACATAGTCTATGGCAACGAAGATTATTCTTGCCAAGAACTAGCAAGCAGAGGCGCCATCAACGAAGAGGCAGTCCTTGCATATAGAAGATTAGCCATGAGAGCATTAACCATAGGAGATGAAGATGGAGGAGATGATGATTTCGAGATCTGTAGTATTGATGATGATTCGTACTACCAAAAGTTTCCCTATGAAGCTTTGTCCAAAAGGCTTGAAGACTGGCCATCACATGAGGCCACTCAAGATCTACTCCACATCTCAGAAAACATGCCGCCATGGCAAATATCAATTTTGCTTGAAAAAGTAAAATTAGATAAGGAAAGGAAAGAGTTTGAAGCTAAGAGATTAGAACATATCGAAGCTGAAAACATCTTTTTCGAGAGACAAGAAGCTATAGATGATGCTGCTAAGCAACTCCTTAGGAGGGTCTTCATCGAAGAGCTTAACATGAAGGCAGACAAGGCCCAGGAGACCAAGATGGAAGTCTGTGGACTCCACACTGGAAGGATAGTGGCGCCACCCACATGGAGTATGCCATCCCAACTTCATCTGACCAGAACATGTGTGATGAAAGTTCGGAAGAAAAACCTGTCGCCATGAGTGAAGAGAAAACATTAGCCGCTGAGGACTTTGACAACAAGTCTGTTGAATCATTGACCTTTGAGCAGTTCATGGTTAACCTTAACCATACTACTATCACTCTGCCATGCACATTTCTGCTAGATTAAAAGAGCGAGTGGAATCATTTGAGCCACCCTCTCCTCAGGACGATGAAGATGTCATTGAGATCCCCTCAAGTAATGAAAGAGACTCGGGGGGAAACACCTCAGATGAGGTAAAAGCCATGATCTTCACCAAACCAAATGAAGCAAACACTTGCCACATCAAGCCTTTGTATATTAAGGCACATGTTGATGGCATTCCAATCAGCAGAGTACTTGTTGATAATGGTGCAACGGTGAATCTCATTCCCTACTCATCATTGAAGAAACTGGGCAAGTGCACTGATGATTTGATCAAGTCAGAAGTCACTGTGAGTGATTTTTCTGGCAACATCAAGAAGACAAGAGGCATATTGCCTGCCCAGCTGACCATTGGGTCAAAAACGTCCCTCCCTGCCTTCTTTGTAGTTGATTCCTCATCAACTTACAACATGTTGCTTGGTAGAGATTGGATTCATTCCAACTGGTGTGTCCCATCATCCTTACATCAACTACTGATGTTTTGGAATGGTACTGAAGTTGAAGTGGTCAAGGCAGACAAGAGACCATTCAAAGTTGAAACCAACGCAGTAGATGCAAGGTTTTATGATGGAACCACCGGACCAATAAGGTTCATGGGCCAGGACAAATATGGTCGGTCATACCCATTCATTTCCACAGGAGAAGTCAAACAAGAAGCCTTGAAAGAGGTGATGGAAAATCTTGTGCGGCATGATGCCTTGATACCCTTCAAGCCGCTTCCATGTGCTCCTATCATAGAGGCGATCCCATGAGTACACAACCTAGAGAGGTTGTGTTGGCCAACGACATCTTGAGAAAGTTGTCAACATTGGCCTTAGAGATAAAGCTACAAAGCTTAGAGGATTCAGCCGCCCCATCAGCTAATGCGGCTTATCAAAGTGTAGAAAATACACAAAATGAGATCACCATGGAGGAACTTGATCTTGGTCCCATGAAGTTAGATGATCTCAAGGCTGAGGTACAAGATCCTTTACTTTAAGTAAATCGTGGTACTGAAGAAGAGCCTAGGCCAACTTACATAAGTCAGTTATTGGCCGAAGAGGATAAGCCACGCTTTGTAGCCTTATTAAAAGAATACAGAGATTGTTTCGCCTGGGATTATGACAAAATGCCTGGCTTAAGTCGTGACTTGGTGGAGCATCGCCTGCCAATCATTGAAGGTTACCATCCCTATCAGCAACCTCCTAGAAGGATGGCTAATGATGTCATTCTTAAAGTTAAAGAGGAAGTTGAAAGGCTCCTTAAAGCAGGATTCATCCGTACCGCAAGGTATGTAGAATGGATTTCAAACATAGTTCATGTAGTTAAAAAGAATGGTAAAATCAGGGTGTGTGTTGACTTCCGAAACTTGAATTCAGCCACCCCTAGAGATGAATATCCTATGCCTGTTGCAGACCTACTAGTAGACGGGGCCGCCCAACATCAAGTGTTATCCTTCATGGATGGTCACAGCGGCTACAACGAGATCTATATAGCAGAGGAGGATGTTCCAAAGACAGCTTTTCGCTGTCCAGGTGCAATCGGTACTTTCGAGTGGGTAGTCATGCCCTTTGGACTCAAGAACGCCAGTGCAACCTATCAAAGAGCCATGAACACCATCTTCCATGACATGATTGGAAAATTCATGGAGGTATACATAAATGATTTAGTGGTTAAGTCACACAACCACCTTGACCACATTGATCATCTAAGGCGCTCATTCGAAAGAATGAGACAACATGGTTTGAAAATGAATCCATTGAAATGTGCTTTCGGTGTTAGTGCTGGTAACTTCCTTGGATTTTTGGTCCATCAACGAGGCATCGAGATAGACCAAAACAAGGCAAAAGCCATCATACAGGCAAAACCGCCCACCTCAAAGAAAGAGCTCCAACGCTTCCTTGGACAAGTCAACTTCTTGAGAAGATTCATCTCCAACACTGCTGGTAAGACCAAGGCGTTTTCACCACTATTAAAGTTGAGAGACAAGGAGGAGTTTCAATGGAATGACGAACATCAAGAAGCTTTTGAGGCCATCAAGAAGTATTTAGCTTCGCCTCCTGTATTAGTTCCTCCTAAGAAGGATAAGACCTTATACCTATATGTTGCAGTCACTACATCCTCCATAGGATGTTTGTTGGCTCAAGGGTTAGGAAAGGGAAAGGAACAAGCAGTGTACTACTTAAGTAGGACTCTTACGGATGTAGAAACTCGGTATAGTCCTATCGAAAAGCTATGTTTGTCACTTTACTTTGCAGCAATAAAACTAAGACATTACATACTCTACTTTGATGTCTGTGTTATTTCAAAAACTGACTTAGTAAAATACATGTTATCTCGGACTCTCCTTAAAGGCCGATTAGGCAAGTGGTGCCTAGCACTCTCTGAGTTCAGTTTCAAGTATATACCTCAGAAGGCAGTGAAAGGGCAAGCAATTGCTGACTTCCTAGCCGACCACCCATGCTTAGACTTGGGAGAAGAGTTTGAAGATACAAACTTTGTCATGGAGGTATCTTTAATACCATGGATACTTGAGTTTGATGGCTCTAGCACTGCCAACTCTGCAGGTGCAGGAATTGTCATCACCTCCCCAGATGATGACTATACCATGATGTCATTCCACTTAGACTTTGATTGTACTAACAATCAAGCTGAGTATGAGACACTCATCATTGGTCTAGAATTGCTCAGGGAGATGAAAGTATCCATAGTACACATCAGAGGAGATTCTCTCTTGGTGATCAACCAGCTTACCAGAGAGTTCAATTGCACAAGTCCATCATTGTTATCATACTATGCAGTGGCAATGCAATTATTAGAAAAATTTGATGATGTAAGGATAGAACACGTCCCCAGACATAAGAATGAATCTGCAAATGTTGCTGCACAGCTTGCATCTGGCCTTGTATTCCAAGATGATATCTGGAAGAAGGTGGTAAATGTGGAAAGGAGGAGCATGCTTTCGACATTTACTAGGGACAATGTGTTTGAAGTGTACAACATAGTACACAGGCTTGATGATTGGCGCCAGCCATTCCTTGAATATCTCCAAAACCCATCAACAAGGGTCACCAGGAGGATAAGGACTTTGGCTGTGCACTACACTGCCTATCAAATATGTGCATGAATGTTTATGTGGTGCGCACCAAGCTGGTAGGAAGATGAGATGGTTGATTCGCCGTCATGGTTTCTATTGGCCAACTATCATGAAAGACTGCATGGAATTTTCCAAAGGCTGCCAAGCTTGTCAGAAGTATGGCCCTATATGGAGACTTCCATCAGAAGAGCTACATTCTATAATAAAGCCTTGGCCATTCAGAGGATGGGAATTGATCTTATTGGGAAGATCTACCCACCTGCCAAAGGAGGTGTCTGCTTTATTATCGTTGCCACAGACTATTTCACAAAGTGGGTGGAAGCAAAAGCTCTGAATGGCATAGCTCATAATGACATCAAGAAATTCATCAAGGAACATATCATCTACCGCTTTGGAATTCCAGAAACTCTTACCACTGATCAAGGTACTAACTTTGATGGTGAGATCACAAGAAGTTTGGAAGAAAAATTTGGCCTGAAATTCACCAAGTCCACGCCATACTATGCTCAGGCTAATGGACAGGCCGAAGCTTCTAACAAGGTGATGATAGGCATCATAGAAAAAATGATAAAAGACAAACCCGGTAAATGGGATAGGGTCTTACCTAAGGCTTTGTGGGCATACAGAATGTCACAACGTTCGAGTACTGGTGTGAGTCCATTCAGCCTTACCTATGGTCATGATGCAATGGTCCCGATGGAACTTTTGCCTAAGTCAGCCAGAGTTACATTCCAAAATAACTTGCAGTGGTATGTTTACAATGATGCCATGTGTAGACACCCATTTTTGTCCTATATCCTTTATTCAAATCAATTTGTTGCTTAACTGACATTAGGATCACCTAGGGGAATTTTGGTCATTTTTAAAAACCCAGGGGTATTTTGGTCATTTTTCACGTTCCAGGGGCATTTTAGTCATTTGCATATTCAGGGGCATTTTAGTCATTTTAAGTTCACATTTAATTGAGATTAACTAATTCATTTTTAGTCATGTAGATTGCGTTAGAAAAATAAAAAAAATACAGTATGAGCATTTGGTATTTTACATATTTCATGTCTTAGTTTCATTTAGTAATTTAGCATTATTGCATGTCAATCATGTAGCTTAAGCTCTATCTATTTCATTGGTTAATTAAATCCTCAATTTAGCAATTAGTAGACATTCCATTAATTTGCATTAAAATCCTTTTTGGTCAATTGTTAATTCATAATCTTGGTAGATTAGCTTTTGCTAGCATTTAGTTTATACAAGATTGCATTCAAAGTACAAAAGAAAAACCCCAAAAAATATTTTCCATTGTTATTATTATCGGCATTGTCCCACATATCTCATTAAAATTGCATCTTGCATAACATGTTTAATTCAATAGGTATGTTTCTGCACAATTTAGGCCAATTTTTTCTTATTAATCATTTGTTTTTAGATCATAGTGGGACCTTGGACTTTTGGGTCTTTGCTTTGGGCCTTCTTGCTTAAGTATGTCTTTTACTTTTTGGATGTTAGTTTTGGGTCATACTGGGCCGAGGCCCATTTCCCTTTTGTCCCGTTACAAAATACTATAAAGAGTAGTTATATTTTCTTCTCTACGAAAACAAAAAAAAGGGTGTTACTTTCTACATTTGGTGTTTATTACAAAAAAATTCAGTGGCATTGTTTCTTTCTGCATCCTGCATTCCTTAGGACCTCCCTCCTCCTTGCTTCTCTTCTCTATTCCACAGGGTCGAAATGACTTCAAACGAGCTCAAGACAGTCTTGGTTGGACAACCTGCAGACACGCAAGGCAAGGCTTAGAAACAGAAAATGGCATCAACAGGCTCAAATGACACTTCAATC
The DNA here is from genome assembly GCA_001974825.2 of Corchorus olitorius. Classification (NCBI taxonomy): domain Eukaryota; kingdom Viridiplantae; phylum Streptophyta; class Magnoliopsida; order Malvales; family Malvaceae; genus Corchorus; species Corchorus olitorius. The sequence goes on from AWUE01021589.1 coordinate 34,462, forward strand.
ACTGCCTAACATCAATTCCATTCACAAATACTCAACAGGCTCAAAACAGG
>AWUE01021595.1:0-18983 GCA_001974825.2 Corchorus olitorius
GGGGGGGGGGGAGGGGGTGTTAGAGATTATAGAATGATTAAAGTATGGTTAATCAGATTAGTTAATTAAGTTAAGAGGCTTGGTTAAGTTTGTTATGAGTAGAGGTGTTCATGGGCCGGGCCCAAACTTTGATCTATACTTACATGGCTTGTCCAAGCCCGGCCCGGTCCGACTAAACGGGTCTTAACTTATGCCCAAGCCCGTCCAATTAAAGAAAGCTTTGTCCAAGACCCGTCCAAGCCCACCCGTTTAGTAATTAAATATATATTATTTATTTATTTTGAACTCATTATTTATTATTTAAAATATATTTATTATTTATTTAATAGTATATATTATATCTAAGATAGTAAAGTTTAATTAACATATATATTTTTATCAAAATAATTAATTTACACATCTAATGAATATTTTAACTAGTCAATCTAATTAAAAACAAATAAAATAATTTAATTATTTAAGCATACGGGCCGGGCCGGGCTTTTATGGCTAAGACCAAGCCCGAGCCATTTTGTAAATGGGCTTTAAAATTTTGTCTTCAAATTTTTGTCCAAACCCTCCCAAATATCGGGTGGGCTTACAGGCTTGGGCAGGTAGCCCGGCCCTTGACCAGGTCTAGTCATGAGTAAGGTTAAATGTCAATTAGTTAGTTAGTCTTAGTTTGTATATATATAGGCTACATTTCTATGTAATTACTTAGATTTTTAAGTTCATTTCTTTGTAACTTTGTCAGATATAGATAATAATATATTGATAAATTATTTAATTAATTCTAATGAAGACATACTCTCATATCTTTCTTCTTTTTTAAGACAACCATCCATATATGTGGTCTATTATATTATTCTAATCATGTTTGAATCGAGTTGGTCCATTTCCAGGTAAAATTCTTTATATAATGGTTTTTTCTATCTGTAATATTCGAACTTGAGATTTTGTTTTAGGGGAATAAGTATAAGGGTAATTATTTGATACACCGGCGGTGTAAATTTTGGACTCTACAAGCGGGTTGTGGAGTTGACACATGTCCATTTTCTGAATTAATTAAATTTTAAATATTTCAATCTAGTCCCTAAAGGACAAATGTCACCCTTCAAGACCCGCTTGTGTAGTCAGCTAACCTCCATTGACGGTGTATTATATATAAACCCTAAGTATAAATCACCTTAATCAAAATATTTTCAATACAAATACCATCCTTCAACACCTTTCATAAAATTAAAAAATTACTAGGATGTATGAAAAAATAGTATTATATTCTTAATGTCAATGATCAAAAATATTTAAATTGGAGTAACTCCAAAAAATTCCTTGCAACAATTACATCAAAAGAAAAGAAAAAAATAATAGTTATTGAAATTGTAAAAATAATATATTCTTTTTTCTTGGCACAAGTAAAAATAATATAGTCTATTTGCTTCAAATCCAAGGTCTTTTTTGGCCGAAAGTTCAAATCCAATTTCTAGCATTTACATCTCCCTTACAACTTAGAAGGTGCAATAAACAAAGTTTCCTAAATCCTCATGGCTAATTGCTTAAAAATTAAAGGGAAAAAAAAGAAGAAGAAAAGACTAAAAAAAAAAACCTTATTCCTTTTTAGAAAATTTTTAATAAAATATTTTATAATTTAGGAGTACATATATATATATATATATATATATAAATAAACGCTAGCTTTCCTTTTTCAAGATTTAAGCTTTTCCTTCTTGAAATTCAAAAAGGAACAACAATGGTGACACAACCACACCACTCCTTCTTTTACAACCAACAGAAAATAAACTTTTTCCTTCTTTGAAATTCATCTGCCGGCTTTCCATTACCACAGACGTTTCACAACCAACACATAAACAAACTTCCCACTTCCCAACAACGCGGGAACCTCCATTTTCTTTTCTCTTGTATCGTGCCGGCCTCAACTGCTTCCCAAACAAGGACTTGTCAAAAAAAACCAAAAAAAACCCATCTTTTTTTCTTGGGTTTTGTTCTTTCGAAGTACCCATTTTTATAAAAAACCAACTCTTTTAAGCCAAACCCATTTCAGACTTTCTGTTTCCTTTTGCCTTCTGACAATGGCTACAACGAGTTCTGGTTTGAGACCAGCACAAAGGGCTGAAAGGTCAAGAATTACCCAACAGCAAAACCAACAAGGTCTTAGCTACGCTGGGAATTCACTAACAAGAAGTTTGAATAATGGGCAACAGTCTCTTTCTCGTTCAAAGGAGGCTAAGCCTCCTTCCTCTTCTTCTCGACGCTCAGTTACTCCTACTTCTCGTTCTCACTCTAAGGACTTCGATGCCGACAATGGTTTTTCTCCCTTTCCTTTTTTCTCTTTTTCCCTTTTTGTGTGTCATTTTACTTGCTTCTCAACAAAGGTTTGTTGTTTTGGCTTTTTTGTGGAATGAATAATAATGACTGTTTGTTAATTTGTTGCTCTTTGTGGTTGTTTGATAAATTTTTCTCTTTTAAAGCCTAGTTTCATTGTCAAATCATAAAGCAGGGGAAAATAATAGTTGGGCTATTTTGTTTCCTGTTTACCTTCCTCAGATGTTAAAAAAACAGAGAGATAACTTATATGTGGAATTTGGCAGCTTTGATATTTTCAAGCAATATCATGGCTAAAATGTGAAATTGGACTAATTACAGTAGTCTTAAGTTTAATGATTTTCTTTGATGTTGGGACTTATTTTAGTGGAAGGAGGGAGGAACTTTTATCCAAATTATTATGAATTTAAGAGGATTTTTTTTGGGTTTTAAGTTTGCAATATCTTTTATTCAATGGGAGGAAAATGTTCTTTGTCAATAGATTTAACTAAAATATTTCAGAGAGGTATCTTGAAAATGAAGTTCTCAAAATCACATTTAGTGTTTTTCTTTGCTCTGGAATAATATGAAATTTTTTTGTCTTTTTCATAATGATAACTTTAAATGATTATTTTGTTGATGGCTAAATTATTAGGTGAAAGGGCTTTAAGGTTTGGGTTTCTTAGAAAAAGTTCTTGCTTTATTGAAGGAAAGAAACCCGCTACCGTTTCTGGTAATCAATTGTCATTTGAATGAAGTAAATTTTGAAATGTGTTGATTCTGAACTTGGTCCCAGATCCTGGAAGGGTGAGAGTGGCTGTTAGACTTCGACCAAGAAATGCTGAGGATCTTATTTCAGATGCTGATTTTGCTGACTGTGTTGAACTGCAACCAGAGGTAATTTATAGGTCTATCAACAAACTCTTATGGCTTTTTTCTTGGTGTCCTAAATGATCAAGATCAAAGCATACTTACTTCTGGTTCATAGCATGGCTTCATGGTTTTCATTTTATCATAATTGAGTTGGGTCCTTCCCTGCTAGTGGTATGCATAAATTCTGTAATTCCTATGTCGGGCATCCGCCAGAATGTTATATTGATCTTCTTTTTCTATCTTAATGCAATGTAGCTGAAGCGGTTAAAGTTGCGAAAAAACAACTGGAGTTCTGAATCTTACAGATTTGACGAAGTTTTCACAGAAACCGCCTCTCAAAAGCGTGTTTATGAAGTGGTCGCAAAGCCTGTAGTTGAGGTGAGTGAGAAATATCTTAAGCGGTAGACTTCTTTCTAACTTGTGGATTTAACTGGATGCCAGTTCTATTGACTGACATTGATTGTCTATATTGGTCTGTATGAAGCCATCAGTTGCTACTCTTTTTGATATTCTTTTACTCTGAAGTATAATTTGATTTTAATCTTTTTGATTGATTTTCATATAATTTTGCAGAGTGTATTGAGTGGTTATAATGGGACAGTCATGGCTTATGGTCAAACAGGCACTGGCAAAACCTTTACACTTGGCAGACTTGGTAAAGATGATGCTTCTGAACGTGGAATTATGGTTAGAGCTCTTGAGGATATAATGGCCAACATATCTATTGCTTCAGATACTGTGGAAGTTTCCTATTTGCAGGTAATGTTCGCAATGCATTCTTTTGTAATTTGGGGTTTGATTTATTTGCACTTGTTTCATGGTTCTATATGAAATTTATTGTTGAGGTGTGTTTTCTTCATCATACTACAGCTACATATCAGTTTTGTGTGATGGAAAAATGTGCTTCTCTTCTGGAATTTGAGAGGATGCATAGCAGATGAATAACATTTTGGATCAAAACTTGCATCTACATTAGTCCTTTAGTTTCCGATTCTTATATAGCAATCAATCTTGGAGACAAGGATCAGGACGACAGTCACTTTGAATTAGTGCTCAAACATGGATATGTATATTTCCATGATTCTTTTAACCAAATGTTAACTCTAGACCATGTATGTTACCATTATTTCTGTGCAGGGTTTAGTTGTTAGCTTTTTCATAGGTGACCAACCTTTAAACTATTGTTTCATGATCACTCCAATTATACTGATACCAAGTTTTCAAATGTACTATGCTCTTTTAATTTAGTACTTTTGATCGTTTCCATCCAGTTATATATGGAGTCTATACAAGATTTGCTTGCACCGGAAAAGACAAATATCCCTATCAATGAGGACCCTAGGACTGGGGAAGTGTCACTGCCTGGTGCCGTAAGAGTGAAGATTCGAGATCTAGATCATTTTCTCGAGCTACTGCAAATCGGTGAGGCTAATCGTCATGCAGCTAACACAAAGCTAAATACAGAATCTTCACGGAGCCATGCAATTCTAATGGTAGGTGTGCGTTAGATGTTGGGACTCTATGCTACCTATATTATTAATGTAATTAGCCTAAAGAGGGGGGAGGGGGGGGGGTGGGGGGTGAAGTGAAGTGAAGAAAAGGAGCTTGAACTATTATTTTGTAGGTTTATATCCGGAGGTCTGTCCCTGAAAAAGTGGAAGATGATATTAGCTCTCAAGAAAAGGATACAAAAAGCAGTTTACCTGTGGTGAGGAAAAGCAAGTTGTTGATTGTGGATCTTGCGGGGTCTGAAAGATTAGACAAATCTGGTATGTTCGTGATAGTTGATATTTACACTTTGTGGATTAAATGCATACTTCAAAACCATCTTGCTATTAAATTTTTTTGTCATTTTGTACAGTGTATCATGCTCTGTCTATGTTTATGTATTCTTACTAGACTGAAAGTTTTACATTGCTTTGAAAATCTCTGGTTTCTTTGAGTAACTGAAAGTAGGATATTATTTTATCAAATCATCCTTCAAAAACTTGCATATTTATTTACTTATGCTGTAGGCAGTGAAGGGCTCTTGCTTGAAGAGGCTAAGTTTATTAATCTCTCTCTCACTTCCCTGGGCAAATGCATAAATGCATTGGCTGAGAACAGTCCACATATACCTACGAGGGATTCTAAGCTTACAAGATTGCTTCGTGATTCTTTTGGAGGTTAGCCTTGACTCTTTATTATTACAGTCCATCTTTGTGTACCTGTAGTATTTCAAAACATAAAGTTCTTGGATTAGGACTCTCTAATCAGCGATGCCTATCATCTGTCATACAACTGCCTCTGTTTCTCTGGTTTTCTGCAGTATACTACAACTGCCTCTATATTCTAAATTACTAAGTTTAATATGCACAGAAAAAGGACCTTGTGTATGTTCAGATTAAGAAAGAACATTCTATATGCATTACTTGTTGATTTTATCTTCTAATGTTTGTATGAGATTTATCTGTAAATGAACAGGCTCTGCAAGGACTTCACTCATTATAACAATTGGGCCATCTTCTCGTCATCATGCAGAGACCACTAGCACAATAATGTTTGGGCAGAGGGTGAGTTTATGAAGATTATTGTGTTTTAAATTTTGAGGGATTCTCCTGCCAAGTACTCATATTATTTGTTTAAATATGAGCAATATCTCTGGGTTCATTTCATTGTTTTTTTTCCGTTGCATTTTGATCTTCCTCAAAATTTGATATTTGTAACATGTATTAAAAAAATTTTCAATCTTAGAATTCTTCCTGGTTTTGTGGATTTTCACTCACCGTGCAAATACTTTGAGCAGGCTTGCTTAGAACAGAACTGAAGTTGTTGTACATGGAAGCACTAGGTCATACTGACAATTGACAAGTAGAGTATGTCATTGTCATGCATTAACTGAATTGTAGATAGGTATAGCTTCCAAGGTTTATACCTATTCCTCTGGAGCTAACTAAGAAAAATGTTGATTAAGTGTGGCACCATTTTAGTGAGAAAATTCTCAATAGAAGCTTATTAAGTGTGAAATAAGTCTAACAGGCAAAACAAATTGAGCTATCTGGTACTTAGTTGTTGTGTAGGTATCAGTTCCCTACTTTTTAGCTTGTGCCTCCTTGCTAAATCAGCAAAATGAAAAGCAAGGGTGAATAAGGTATGTGTGTGCGTGCGCACGCATTTGTGCATCCATGTGCCCAGGCAGATATGTCTCTGAATTTATGTATCTTTGTGTTTACATTATGTTATTTTGAATTATGATGAATCTAATAATATCTTGATTTTGCAGGCAATGAAAATTGTAAATGTGGTAAAGCTTAAAGAAGAGTTTGATTATGAAAGTTTATGCCGGAAGCTTGAGACTCAAGTTGACCATCTTACTGCAGAAATAGATAGGCAACAGAAGTTGAGGGAGAGGGACAAATACGAATTGGAAAAACAACTACAGGAATGCCAAGATTCTTTTTATGAGACAAGAATGAATCTAGTCACAAGGTCCGAGGTATTTTGCTCTCCTGCCACTAATGCTTGCTTTGAAATATGTTTCCTAGGCTCTTTCTACCATTTTTTCTTTTAAAATCACATTATCACTGTCCTGTTTAAATCTGGTATGCACCCAAATTTCGGTATCATTTAAATGAAATTCAAATACTTGTAATATTTTGCAGTTTTTAGAGAAGGAAAATACTCGCTTGGAAATGGATATGAAAGACATTTTGGCTGAATTGAACTGTCAGAAAGATCAGAACTCTCTGATGCGAGATAAAACTGCAGAGTTGGAAATACGTTTAAAACAGAGCAAGGTAGTTTTCTTTGATAGAAGTTTTTTGCCCTTTTTTCTTATTTTATGTTTGGTTATTTGGTTAATACTCTTGTTAATAGCATTCCACCGGATCTCTTAGTTTATAAAAGCCTCTCTCATAATGTTGCACAGTTGCAGTCTTTAAAAGTAGCCTTACTTCATACCAAGAATATTGATCTTTGGTGGGTGCGAAAAGCTTTGATTTAGGCAACAATCATGATTAGAAACTAGCTTAGATGCACGTATGTGAAAAAGTTTTGCCCTGTGTTTTCTAATTCATCAACGTGCCTAATTTTGAACATTAATTTGTCCGTAAGAACTTTGATAAATAATAGTATTCTTTTGTGCATATATTGAAATAAAAAAAGTTAAAATTTGCAACTTAAGTATCACCACATCTATTCAATGTTAAATTAAAGACTTTGTGAATGGAGACTAAAAGAACAAGGAAAAGAACTTGTTTATAAGCTATCTTAAAGATGGCAGGGTCATGATCATCTAAGACTAATCTAAGGGTATCATGGCCTGAAAGGTTAAAATTTATTCCATTGGGATTTGGGACCATAAATATGGTTCACTTTTTCATGTTAAGGAACATAGATCATGAGCATAGAAAATGACACCTGAATATATGCTTATGACTTTGAAACTGGATTTTAAACTGTTAGAGTTAGTACTCTATACTACAGCTTCTGCCTTAGAAGGTTGTGGTTGACTTGATTGCTCAAACATTTTGAATAAATAAAACTTTGAATCTATTAATTTTTAAGGATGCCAAGTGCACAATTAAGCAAAATATACTCACAAAAGCATTACTAGATAATTATAGAAAATAACTTTTCTCTTTTAGTTTACACTTAGTCTGCATAGGTCCTCTGTGCAACTCGGCAGCCACTATAACCTCTCCCTTTAATTTGTTCTCATTGTCCCCCCTCTCTGAGAATAAGACTTAGACCTACACGGATATTGAGTATTAATGCTGTTCTTTTTATTGTTAGTAGCAAAACCAGCTTGAAAACTCTACATATCAGAAAGTTCTGGCTGATACCACTCAGATGTATGAGAAAAAGATAGCTGAGCTGATCAAGCAGCTAGAACTTGAGCGTACTCGGTCTGAATGTGCTGAAGAACAGTTAGAAGCAATAAAAAAGCAATCAGGTGACTATCAACAGTTAATTCAGGTTAGTAGTTTGTCTACTGATTATTGGAAAAGGTCCTCATGATCTGCGCTATCTCTACTTTTTATATATTTATTTATTATTATTTCGTCAACTGCTTGACGTTTTTAAAAATTAAAATTATATGTAAACCCTAATTATTTATTCTTATTGCTAGTAGCAACATGAGATGGAAAACTCTAAATATCAGGAGGCTCTTGCTGACACTAATCAGATGTATGAGAAGAAAATAATAGAGTTAATGAAGGAACTAGCAGATGAGCATGCCAGGTTTGAAGGTGCACAAGAACAATTGGATTTGGCAAACCAGCTGCTAAAAGATTATCAAAACTCCATGCAGGTTAAATTTCTCCCATAAAATTTAAGTGAAATGTGAAATGATTTCTTTTCTTGGTAGCTTGTTACTCCTAATTGCTATATCAAAATCATTTCATTTCATTCTCTTCCCTTCCCTGCCCTGCCCTGTTATGTTTATTTTTATTTTATTCTCTTTGTTTCCTTTTCTTAGTTATTATTTTAGTCAACCTGATGTCCCTATAAATTGAAGGAGTCCATAGTGCTTTGGATAGGAGCTGGATAGTTGAGTATTTGATTGGTGGTACATAAATAACTTTTTATCTTGGTAAAATTGTTTTAAGAGAAGTATTGTAGGAGTGCTTTCCTCTTTTATTCAGACTCAGAAAAACATTTGGGAGTATGTTTTCTGCATAGAGAATCAGTATAGAGGATATATCCTCTTGGTTTGCCATGGAACTGAACCATTTCCATTATCTTCTGGAAATATTTTTGAAAATTTTGCAAACGGTAAGGCATGGCCAATCTGACGTAGTAGTCTTGTAACATGTAAATGGCAGCATATATGTGTTATCTCCTGATGAAGTTGATGTCTCCAGACCAGTTATAATTATACATTGTAAAGTAAAACCAAGGCATCTTAACTTTTGGATAGATATAGTTATACTGTTTCTAATGTATGAAATTTTGAGGAATTGCTAGTAGTTTTATTGTTCATTTGTTGTTTAATCTGTGGTGTGGCTTATTTTGCACCACCACTTTGGAACACTCTTCAATCAAACACCCCATGTCTGGAGCTGAAACTTTTTCTTTCAGCTTTAGGATGTAATACGACAGAGCATGATTGAAAACAAGAATGTCAGGCTAAGGATGCTAATGGTGCGGTGTGTATGTTACACAATGACCCAGTTTTAGGCCTCTGAGAGAGTCAGAGACTTCATGTCATGTCATTGCTAATCTCATAAATTTATTTTGTTGTTTACATTGTATAATTCAATCATAGCAGTCGAGTCTTTTTGAGCAGTTAAACATGCTGAAATGTCTGGTACCTTGCTTTCTCATTTTATTGTGAAATCCAGGAGCAGGAAGAAATTAGTGAACTGACATTGAAGTTACAAGAGATGCACCAGCTCCAAAAATCTACTCTAAATGAACTCCAATCCCTGAAAGCAGAACTGGAAGATCAGATCCGAGAGAAGGTATGAATGTTGTCCATGTGCGCGTGCATAACTTTTAAATCAAGTATTTTTTTTTTTTTTTTTTGGAATACAGGCATTTGGAAGTTCCAAACTAAAGGAACTATTAATGTTGGTAATCTGAAATATTTTCCTTGATGCCTTTTACCCCTGAAAAATGGTATTGTGTAGGAAACAATTAGTGAAGAGCTTAATGCTGTACGAGAAAAACTGTCAGCAGAAGAGAAGCGGAGGAAGACTATTGAGCAAGAGCTGGTAAAGCTAAAAAAAAGTGCACCTGAAGGTGATAAAGATTTTGAGGTAAGTTATTTATAGATTTCTACTTCATATTCATTTTTAATGCTACATGGTCTTATTATATGAAGTTTCGCAGGATAAAAAATCATATATGAAAGAAAATATCCGAGGAGCTTCAGTATTTGGAACCTCAGCAACTCTCGCTAAGTCAGGCCCATTAAGGGAGACACAATCTGCTCAGAGGGCTACAATTGCAAAGATATGTGAAGAAGGCAAGACTTTTGTTGTTGCAAAACTGTATATTATGAAAATGCTGCTCCTAATTGATGAATGATCTTGATTTACGTGTTTTTGTGTTTTGAATTCAGTTGGGCTTGAAAAGATAATACAATTGTTAACTTCTGAAGACCCAGATGTGCAAATCCATGCTGTGAAAGTGATAGCTAATCTTGCTGCTGAAGGTATAGTAAAATATGCCTTTAGATTGGAGTTGAAGAAATTGTTGCTATACTTTTCCCATTTGGACAAGCTTATGATGATATATTGTGCTTTTTGATAGATTTTACATCACAGCTATTTATATATCGTTTTTTTCTCTTTTCAGCCTTTGTTCCTCCTGTGCTTTAAAAGTCTACACTAATCTCTCTCTGGTAGAACAATTGATATCAATTCAGATTTTATATTCTGCAGATATTAACCAGGAGAAGATTGTAGAGGAAGGTGGTTTAGATGCTCTGCTTACAATGTTGAAATCATCTCAAAATGCTACTATACTTAGGGTGGCTTCTGGGGCCATTGCCAATTTAGCAATGAATGGTAATTCAGACTGAACTTCAATCTTCCATTTGCATATTATGCACTCTGAATCTTGGGAGTTCTGTGAGCAAAACAGTTTTAATTTTTATATGATATGCACTGAGCATCACCACTTTCATTCCTGGAAATATGTTTATAAGAATATCTAAGGAGTATCTGGTATACCCTGATTTCTTTGTGGATTAACGAAATTTAGAATTACTAGGTAAATAACTAAATATGGCTTTCAAACAGTTTAAGTTTCATGTGGAAGCTGTCCTAATTACAGGCTTGAGCACCTTCCGTTATAAGATTCAAGATAAACAAAGGCTGGTTATAAATTTATATCGTTTAGAAAATGGACTTTTTAACTTTCCTTTTAACATGGACGGTTGATGATCGGAACTTGTTAATAGGGTTGGAAAGAGGTTTATGCAAATGAGAACATAAGATTTCAGTTTGCAAATAAATATAGGTTTTCATCCCACAATTAGAATTTCTGAGAGTTCTGACCATAATCAGTCTTATTGATGCATCCTCTCTGTGTTTGAACTGCTTATTTGAAGTCAAAATGATATAGCATTCTTTAAAATTTGTTCTTTAATTAATAACTACTTTTATTTTTTCCATAATGTACTGGAGAGTCAATATATTAATATCTTTTTGAATTATTTTCAGAGATGAATCAAGGCCTAATAATGAGCAGAGGAGGTGCTCAGTTACTAGCAAAGACAGCTTCTAAAACAGATGATCCACAAACTCTCAGAATGGTAGCTGGTGCACTTGCCAATTTATGTGGAAATGGTTAGCCTTTATCTTTCCTAGTGCACTGTTGAAATCTTTTGTGTGTGTGAGAGAGAGAGAGAAAGGGGGGTGGGTTGGGCCTATAAGCATTGTTGGTTAGTGTGCCTTGCTGTTAGCCTGTTACAAAGGTTTGAATGTTTGACCTTTACCTGGAGCCTTGGCTTGAACTAGTTGACAGGGGCCACCTGGTTTTATATCCATTTGTTCAAGTTTTTAGTTTCTTCAACAGATCAATTTATCTGCTGAGATCATCAAAGCATTAGTTTCTGCACTCTAACTCATGTTTCAAAATATATTTGATACCCAAATTAACAAAATAGATCTTAATCAAAAGAGAGTTGATTATCAGGTGAATTTATGTTCATTGTGGATGGTTTCATGTTCACAGAAAAATTACACACAATGCTTAAAGAAGATGGAGGCATCAGGGCATTGCTAGGAATGGTTAGATCAGGGAGTAGTGATGTGGTTGCTCAGGTTGCTAGAGGAATGGCTAACTTCGCTAAGTGCGAATCCAGAGCAATTATTCAAGGTTTCATTCATGCTCTTGTACTACGTATCCTCTCCTCCCTTCATAAATCTAATGAACTTCAGTTGCTGCAGGACATCGCAAAGGCCATTCACTTTTAATGGAAGATGGTGCACTTGAATGGCTGATTGCCAACTGTAATACTGCATCAGCTTCAACCAGACGGCATGTTGAGCTGGCTCTTTGTCATTTAGCACAAAATGGTAAACAAAGTTCTAATTGAGAATTCTTTACATGCCAATATTCTTATGCTGATATACTTTACACATTCAGAATAATTGCTGTATTTGCAAAAACTTAGGAAAATGATTGCAAATTTTCAAGAATAAACTGGAAAATATTGGAGCTTGAGCTTGCTAGGACAAATAGAACAACTTGACATGTTATTATTCAATGGAAAACTGTCAAAATTAGCAAATTGACCGTTTACGGCGAATTTGCTTCACATTCTTAGAGAAATGCTGCCATTGTAAACTATAGGCTTTTATCTAATTTTAGGATAAAACTCTAAACTATGATCCTATGGAATTTCCCTATTGGATACTTTGGAGGAGGTGTGTTCCAAATATTGCAATCCTCTTTCTTTTTGGACATGTGTTGTTCCTTTCTGTGCCTGCATTTGTGGAATTGAGGGTTTCATAAGTCTAATATCAGACATGAAACCACCTAACAAGTCATCTACTAAGAGCATGTATGATTGTTGAAGTTCTAAAATTGGATCCATCCTTAGTTATGCTTGTCACAATCATCTTTGATCCACTATGCATGTTACACTTCCGAATGGATTAGAAATGTCTGCAATTTTTATATATATTACCACTTAAACTGCTGTTTCATGCAGAGGACAATGCCAAGGATTTTATATCCACTGGAGGATTGCAAGAGCTTCAACGGATATCTATGGAATCCAGCAGAGACGATATCCGCAATTTGGCAAAGAAGATGCTGAAATCAAACACTATGTTTCAAACTGATATGCGCTCTGGATGGCAGTAAGAAGTATAAATTTGAGACCTTTTATAGGCCAAGGATAGAAGCCTTCTAACTTATTTTGTATCTGTAAAGGAATTAGCATAGAAGGTTTTACTCAATTTCTGCACAAAGTTAAATCTCGTTCATTGTATGTAACCAGACAACTAACAACCGGATACGACAATTTTCTTCCCAAGGCAGCTTGTGGCTAAAGTTTAGGTTTGAAATGGTGAAAAGGAGCATGTTCAGAGTTGGAGCAAGACACTGATGGTTTCATGGGCATATAATTGATCTAGTGATATAGTTGAAAGTTTTGTCTTGTATTGTTGTTGTTGTTATTGTTATTGTGGTTGTTTTAGGTTTAGATACAAAGATAATATATTTTTGAGCCCACAGATCAACCCGGTCCAAATCCATGTTAATTCGGATTGGATTAGATTGGATCCAAAACATAAAACAGGTTATTGTCTACCCAATTCATCTCAAATCATATATATATATATATTGGGTTGGTGTTGGTTTGGGTTAGGGTTTGGACCAACCAATAAAATGTTACCCAAGTTATACCATATAAGCATATGCATTGTTCTTTCGTTATTATATATATATATAACAACTCTGAAAATGTATGTAAAGGGTGAACTAGTCAAAACAAGTAGAATACACCTTTCTTATTTCTTTTCCCCTTTTTATCTATCTACAATGAAAATTCATGTAAATGGTAAATCAGACAAAACAAGTAAAATACATCACACTTAATAGGAAAATTTAATTAAATGATATTCTAAGATTATATTGAGAGTAAATTTAACTTTACAATAGTGCAATAATTCCCCAGGTTATGTTTTAACAGAGTTGTACAAAACAATTTTACAATTTCCCCTCCATTAATTATGTTAACAGACAATTTCCTATATTGCCTTCACTCAAATCTCCTATATTGGTGGTGCACTTAGAAGATCCTCAAGGCTTAAAACCTCATGATAACTAAAATAAGATACAGCAGTCCAAACATCCATCGTCATTTCTTCACTCAAATCCACATCATTAAGCCAGCTGAAACAATCCTCTTCAAGATAATTATCTTTAGTATCTTGATTCTCATCAGCTGTCAAATTCATTGCAACACTGGTAGAAGGAACTTCAGAGCAATCAACAAGAGGAGGAAGCTCAAGTAATTTTACCATGCTTTTTGGTTCTACTACTTCACCATCTCCATCATCAACACAGATTTCAGAGTTACTCGTCGAAGCAGTGATGGAATGAGAAACAGCATGTGAAGTAGATGCAACTGAGTCAGAATCCAAAACATGGGGCGTATTTAGGATTGCTTTGTCACCATACATTGCCTTGGCGGCTTCATCATAAGCAAAAGCAGCTTCGGAAGCAGTAGGAAAAGTACCAAGCCAGAGTCTATTCCCTCGATTTGGTGCTCGAATTTCAGCCACCCATTTACCCCAAGTCCTTTGCCTTACTCCTCTGTAATTGCACTTTTGATTCTGAGGGCCTCCTTTTCCTTTCATGCATCCCTTCTTTGAACCCTTTGCCGGAGCTTTACGCGCTTTCTTGGCTTCCTCGTCTTGACCCAACAATTGCAGTGAATCGGCGACAGTTAAACCATCCCGTCTTTTCCTCTTTCTAGGACAATTCAGAGACTGGGTTTGAGTTTGAAGAATTGGACCCAGATTTTGATCGTCGGCGGCGAAACCCATTCAAACCCTAGCGAGCCAAGAACCCTAAACCCAAGGATAGTGGCGTAGCGATATGGCAGGTAGTAAAATTTTTAATTACTTCAAATCCTTAGAGGCCTGAACGACGATCACCGCCTTCTTTGGCTTCCTTCACCGTATCTCTGTTGACGCGAGTTTTCTTGGTAGTCCGTTTGCGGGTGGTTCTGGGATACTTCGTAAATTTTGCAACCAAACAATAATGGCCGTATGGGCGGTCACGTGTACCTTTGTCGAAGGATCTCACGGTGACAATAGTGGCCGGATCGGAAAAAGAAGAGAAGAAAGAGAAAGCAGTTATCAGATCGGAGAAAGAAGAGAAGAAAGAGGGAGGGAAAGAGAAATTCAGAGAGTTGATCTGTCTTTTTCTTTTTGGCACCAAGAATTGATCTGTCTTTAGTCTTTACAAAAAAAAACTCTGAAACATATATATATATAGTTGGGCAATTATATATTAGTTGGGCTTACAAGAGTTGGGCCACTAGCTTCGGATATAAAAATTCGGCTTGGACAATCATATAAAAATATGAAATGGGGCTGAATTCGGCGTATATCACTTTGTGATCCGCTTCAGTCCAAATTTAATTGGGCCTTAAATTTTAGGGAAATTTTTAAAAAGAGATGTTATATTAAAAATATTTATTAATTATACTATATAAGAAAATTTTAATTATTCAAAAAATCACACCTTGTAAAATTTGTGAAATGGTATTTTAATTATTTATTACTTTATTATTTCCAAAAAAACTATTTACTTTATTAACCTTACTATAAAAGATATTAAATTTAGATTAAGAGAAATATAAATGGCAAATTATACAATACACCGTCGGTGGAGTTTAGCAAACTACACAAGCGGGTCCTGAAGGGTGACATGTGTCCTCTAGGAACTAGATTGAAATAATTAAAACTTAATTAATTAAAAAATTGGACATGTGTCAACTCCACAACCCGCTTGTGGAGTCCAAAATTTACACCGCCGGTGTATCAAATAATTACCCAATATAAATATATCTTTATATCTATACTTACTAACTATAAAAGCACGAATAATGAGAAATTTTATGTTTTTTGATTGTACCCTTTGTTTTTAAAAACATATTACTAAATTGCCATACAGAATATAATTTAATTATTTCACTATTAAAATATATAAAATTGTCAATATATTTAATTATGTCATTATTAAAATATATAAAATTGCCATTATTAAAATATAATTTCAATTCCTATCTATATTGACCTATTTGATAAACCATTAAAAATTTCAAACCGTTAAAATGAAAATTTTCAATGATTTAATTTTTTTAATGTGTTTGATAATTAATGTCTAGAAATCACTTAATTTAAAATTTTCAATGAAAAAGCATTGGAAATAAAAAGTAAGTCTAAGGTTACTTTTTCTATTCAACAACACTATTTAAGGAAAGATTTCTTATTTAATCTGATTAAATAATCACATTAATGATATGTTCTTTCCTTTTTTATTAATAATTCTTTCCTTTTTAATTGTTATCAATGGTTTTTTTAAAATTAAAATCATGTTTTTCATACAAAAATATCAACAAAAATATGTTTTTTACATTTCACAATTAATAGCTTATCAAACAGTTTTTACACTACAAATTAAGTACTAAATTCAGTAGTAATAAAAATTCAATGCTTAAATTTTCAGCACTTAATTTAGCAAACAGAACCTAAATTAAAAGTGGAAAAACACGCTAATTTAATAAAAATATAATTTCAAATAGATCCCTCAAGTGAAAAAAAATGAGCAATTGAGTCCCTGAAGTGGAGTTAACGAAGCAATTGGATTCCTCTCATTATAATCCGTCAGGAGTACCGTCAAATTGGCCTGCGTGACAGTGATGCCGTCAACTTTGCTGACGTGTCATTTGCCATGTAATTTTTCAGAATAAAGCAATATAAAATAAATTTGGAAAAAAAAAACAAAACAAAAAGTTTCATTTAATATAAAAAAATTAAAAGGTCCCATATGCTTTATTTTCTATTTTTCAAAAAAAAAAAATCGAAACCCTAAAATTTTCTAATTTTTCTTCTTCTCCTCGACCCACTCTCTTCTTCTTCTCCCTTCCCCCATCATCAGCTAAAACCCAGCCCATAGCAGCGCCACCCTCTCCCTTGCTCAAATCCCAGCCACGACGAAGCTCCTCCTCTAGCGTCGAACTTCTACGCCTCACGCGACAAGATTGGTAGGGATGAGGGAAAAAATAAAGGAAGATCAACACCCTACTTATCCATATTTTTAGGTTGTAATGGAGGTTTTTTTCTTATATTTTTTCTTCCCGCCTTATTTTTTTTTTCCTTTGGAGTTGAATTTTTCCAGAATAGATCAGTAAAAAAAACAAGTCTATTTTACATTAGTGTTATGCAAAACTGAAGGGTGCTGGGTGCATATGTTTATGTCTGGCACATATAAGAGTAAACCCCTCATCTTTCATTTACATTATTCATTGTTAAATTTTGGGTTTTTTTTTTCTTGATTATTGTCACAACCCAACCCGGAAGTCAAGCACAGACAACCATAGTGTTACCTTGAAACACGTGCCAATCGGTCACGCGCACCAAGGCTCCACGAAGCATCAATACCAGATTAAAAACAATGAAAACAGAAATTGATTAAAAGTTTTAAAAAACAAAAGTTTTCAAATCAGAGTAAAAGCGGAATCGTCGAAAATCGATAAAAGTATTCCAATAAACGATAACTAAGTCAAATCCAAATAATAAGTTAGTAAATAAGAAACAAGGCACGAGGGTGACAATGAACAAAGACAATGCCAGTGGGATCCGTCATGTAGTGAGAAGTACCTCTAAGAGCAGTGAATACAGCCTACACCACCGACTCGACCGCCAAAGGAAACACAGAGTCCTAACTACCCTGAAAACACAACAAGAATTTGAGGGTTTGAGTACACGAATGCACCCCGTGTGTGAGTCACCCTCAAAAGAGCACCAAAAGAGGGTTGGGTGCACTCACAACCAAAATAGATAACAAAATCAAATTATAAAAACATGTTTAGCAATAAAACAAGTATATAAAATCATTTATCATTTTCATAAAACAAATGGGCTGCCAATAAAACCTATCCAGAGTGACCTTGGCCCGAATCAACCTCCGGAACCGTTAGGGGCATTTTTTTGTCATCATCAAATAATTAGTAAAAATACCAATTTTCTTATTTTTCCAAACAAGCCCGTTTCCCTAACGTTAGCTTGTGTCCGGTACTACGTGGTGGTCGCAGCACACCCAATTTAGCTCTCCCATGCACACGCTAAACCGGTAAATAAATAAATATGGCATGTCGCGCCTGGAGCTACGAACCATATGGATCCAAAACGAAAGCCATGGTCTGTTAAAACAAATACACCAGCGCTGGGTCGCGTCCGAGACGCTCCACCAACAAGTCATACGTACTCCTGGAGCTACGTCCATAAGTCCCCGTATGTTTGAACAGGTTCTTTAAAACAAAACATGTTAATCATGCACTCAAAACATTTTATCAAAACATTTTATAAAGCATTTAAATAAAAGTAGTAATAAAACATTTCCCTCAACGGGTTCTCCGTTGAAGACAGCCCACTCACAGTTCAGGGGACTCGTACACCCCCAAAGTCAATCCACTGTGAGCATAGCCGATGTCTCGATCAGCGCCTCAGCCGTCCAAACCATCAATTTTCTTCTTCTTCTTAATTCAAGGTTCCAAGCTTCACCAATGCCAATTCCCAACCTCTCTTGAATTCGGATTGACCCCAAATAACCATCGAAATTCGAAAATAAAAGCTAGATTGGAGAGAGCTTGAAGAGAGGAAGACAATGAAATAATTGCATGGAAGTTTTCTTCAAAATTTGAGGAAGGAATTGTAGAGAGGGTGTCATGCCCCGACTCGAAAGTCAAGCGTGAACAACCGCCCGTTGAGGAAAATGTTTTATTACTACTTTTATTTAAATGCTTTATCGAAACTTCTCCAAAGCAAAGACAACAACAAGCATTTCTTTCTCCGTGGTGGTATAGTTTTTCTGAGCAGCATCTAGAGTTCTTGAAGCATAGTAAATGACATGAGGTACTTTATCTACTCTCTGACCCAGAACATCTCCAATGGCGACGTCACTTGCATCACACATGATCTCGAACGGTAGTTTGCAATCTGGTGGCTTCACAATTGGAGTGGTGGCGAGGGCAGTCTTCAATTTGTCGAATGTTTCTTCG
The DNA here is from genome assembly GCA_001974825.2 of Corchorus olitorius. Taxonomy (NCBI): domain Eukaryota; kingdom Viridiplantae; phylum Streptophyta; class Magnoliopsida; order Malvales; family Malvaceae; genus Corchorus; species Corchorus olitorius. Next base: position 18,911 of record AWUE01021595.1, read on the forward strand.
CAGTCTTCTCCAAATTCGAACTCTACATCTTTCTGAAGTAATCTACACATTGGTGCTGAGATCTTTGAGAAAT
>AWUE01021597.1:0-21551 GCA_001974825.2 Corchorus olitorius
ATAATTTGCCTGATTTTTACCCAATTTATATTTCCCAAAAAAATAAAATAAATATGGGGCGTTTTCAACATCAGACGCCCCCATTTAGCGGCGTTTTCGATGGAAGCGCCGTTATAAAATAAAATTTGGCGGCGTTTCCAGCATCAGACGCCCCCATTTAGCGGCGTTTTGAGTAGAAACGCCGCAATATTTTAGTCTCATTTTTACCCAATTTGCATTTCCGGGAAAAGGATTAAATATAGCGGCGTTTTTAACCACAAACGCCCCCATTTAGCGGCGTTTTACCTAGAAACGCCGTTATCTTCAATTTTAGAGAGTAAAATATCTTAGCGTTTTCTAGTAGTGTGTATTGATCCTGTACTGTGCAATCTCCGGCGGTTGCCATCATTGGGGTCTCCTTTCTTGTGTTTCCACACCTGCCCGCTGTCGAGAGTTCTTATATTCAATCATCATCCTTGCTGCCATGGGGCTTAAAGATGTTGGGGATTGACAAATCAATTCATGAAGTGACTTGTTTCTATTGAACCAAATAAGCCACAACAGCATCGTTACCAGCTCCAAAGATCCTACCTAAGCTGACTTCTCCATTAAAGCACCCCAAAAGTCATCCCCGTCGATCCAGCCTTGCAGATACTCCAAAAGCCATGGACAGGCCACATCCCACACCTTAGAACTAAAAGGACAATGGAAGAAGATATGTAGCAAAGAAGATTCAGTTTGAGCACACACTGGACACACATCATCTACTTCAATCCCTCGTTTCTGCAAATTCCTCTTAGAAGGCAGAATATTATGATATAATCTCCATAAGAAAATTTTGACTTTTGGTTGTATATCTGCTCCCCAAATTCGACGCCAACAAGCATTCCTGTCCCCTGCAGAAGGAATCGATTTACCCAATAACTTCCTTGACATGATACCCTGATTTCACCGAGTAATGCCCATTACTGGTCTCATTCCAAATAATAGTATCTTGCAGAGGCAAACTGGATAAAGGAATACACAGGACCCGAGCTACATCCTCTGGTTCGAACAATTCAACAAGAAGATCAACATCCCACTGACCATTATCCAGCAAAGAACTGACCTTATTTGGTTGGCAAATTGTACCAGGTATTGGTTGAGGCCGATACATGGGAGGCTTGTTTACCCAATTATCTATCCAAATGTCAATCGATGAACCATCCCCAACCCTCCATCGAGCACCCAACTTGATGACCTCTCTCCCTGCCAGTAAACTCCTCCAAATAAAAGAAGGATTACCTCCTAGGTTGGCAGTCATAAAAGTCCTCCTGGCAAAATATTTAGCTTTCAATACTCGAGAACGTAGAGAGTTTTCATCATGGATAATTCGCCAACACTGTTTGGCCAATAAAGCTAAATTAAAAGCCTCAAAATCTCGAAAACCCAAGCCCCCATCTAGCTTTGATATACAAAGATCATCCCAATTTTTCCAATGGATTTTCCTTCTATCAGCACTTCCTCCCCACCAAAATCTAGCTATCATTCGATTTAAGTCTTGTACAAAAGTCTTCGGAAACTTAAAACAACTCATTAAATAGGTGGGAATGGCTTGTGCAACAGCTTGAATTAGTACTGCTCGTCCTGCAATAGATAGCATCCTGCCATTCCAACTCTTAATTCTCCTCCATAACCTGTCTTTGATTGTTTCCAATTCAGCCCTCTTAGCTCTCCCAATCATGATAGGCATACCCAGATACTTGTCCTTAGCTAGAATCTTCTGTACACCCAATCTCTGCATGATGCAAGTGCGAGACTGCTGTAGACACCTTTTTTTTTGCTTATATCCTTTAATTTAGTATATTTGCTTCTACATTTGCATTTATGTCATTTTCTAATTCACTTTTGGCATTTAGTAAATTCACTTTTTGCATTTAGTATAACATAACATTAGTCTAATATTATTAGGATTCATTTTACTAATTTGCACTTAGCTTTAATTATTTAAATTGCATTCGAAAATACAAAAAATGGAAATTGGAAAAATTAAAAGGAGACAGAGAAGATTTTATCTTCACTTAATTGCTTACATATTTACCTTTATGTAAATATCAAGAAAGAGAAGGTTGTGCTTTGGATTAGTTCATTTGGACCCTCATTTCTTCACAATTGGCCCATTTACTTTAAGGTTTTTGCTTTGGGTCTTCTTACTTGGGTCTTTCTTTTACTTTTTTTTTGGATTTTGTCTTGAGTCAAAACTTGTCAAAGCCCATTTCCCTTTTATCCCATTAATTACAAAATAGTAATACTAGAAGGAATAATTAGTTGTATTTTCTGTTTTTACAAAAAAATATATATATCCGAAGGGTGTTTTTATTTACATTTGCATATGCACCATTATTTACAAAAAGACAAAAATACATTCTTTTTACATTTCTGCATGTTCTTGGGACTCTCTTCCTTGCCTCTTTTCTTTATCTCACAGAATACAAGGAATGTGTTTCTATAAAAGTTTCCAAATTGATGTTTTTCTCAGGCTGGAATCATGTCGCCTCGGCTTGTCACTTCTTCATTTCGCGGCTACGCGCAAGCTCCCCGTAGCTATCACAATGCCTCAGGTTCTCATGCTCAATCCCATGGCAACAAAACAAAACAGTGATTAACAAGTTACAAAGGATCATACCATCATCAATGGTGAAACAAACAGAAGCAGATTCGAAGCATAAACGTCCAGCAACCTAGCTCGCAATGGCAGCAATAAAACAGCAACTGATAATTCTCACAGGAATTTGGAGCAGTTGAATTTGATCATAGCATTTTCATTGCAAGCATACAGCATGACATCTCATTCATGACATTATAGAGTTACACATATGCTATTACAATGGTCATCAACAAGGCAAATCGTGTTGAATAGCATGCAATCAAAGTCAGTGTGGAGTAATCAAGCAGAAAATAGATACATGGCACACTCATTTCCACAGCATCCATTCAGTTCATACGAGTCCCATTTACATTGCATAAATAATCACACTCCAATTCAACAAGCATTCTCACATATACACTGCATTTTGTCTCATAGCATTAAGTCCCTTCAGTTTAGCATTAAGGACTAGTAAGCATGCATTGCATCTCATGACAGTTAAAAGAAAAGACAGTAAAAACAGGGCAGTTCAGTCAAGTAAAGCAATATCAGACAAGAATAACTATCGAGACATATAAGCTTTTTCACAGTTAGGCAGCATAATATCCCCACTTCACTTAGGCATAGCATTTTCCTTTTGGCAGTAAAGCACATCTAAATTTGAGCATTAGTTCCTTTAGTTCAGCATTGTAATTTCAGGACTAGTAAACATACACTGCATTTCATGTCAACCAAAGAAAAACACAAGAAAAAGAGCATGCATTTAGGCAGTTCATTCATCACAATCATGGCATTTAACAATTTCAGCAAGTTTCCACAAGCCAGAAAACAGAACACATGTGAGGGGGCATTCAAGCTACTAATTAACTTCAAAAAAAAATGATCAACATGCCAGCAATCACATCAATGCAATTGCAATGGCAAGGCAGATTCACAATACAGCATGCATCAAGCATATTCGTTGCATTCAACAATTTGACAAGACAGTTTCATCAAGTGAAATTCCCACAGTCAACAAAATCAGCAAGCATTTATCGCTCCACATGAAATTCAGAAATTAGAAACCTAAAACAGGTTATTTTACTGCTTCAAAACATTTGTAAGGCATTCGGAGAGAAAAACAAAAACAGAAGCAGACAAAAGGGAAAGGGGGAGGAAGCTTACCCAACTTCATCAAGCCCTCACCTCCCACACGTGCACCACGAAATAACCTGCAGAAAAAACAAAAAAAGGTTAGAAGTGGGAAACTAAAAATAAGGAGGAAGCTTCCTCCTTCTTTCGGGAGGACAATAAAAAGAGGAAGAAGTTTTAGAAGTAAAAGGGGAAGAGGAGGCAGTAAAATTGGAAGGTTTTCAGAATAACAAAAAAAGAAAAAGGAGTAGGTTTTAGGTTCAGAGGACTCCGTTTCTAGCTCTCATTGGTTGAAATTAGCTTGGGGCTTTGGAAGTACAGAGAAAGGGCATCAATTATAAGTGGGAATCAGGCCTTCTCAAGAGCTTTCGGGTATAGGTTTCTAGGGTTCTAGCCATTTTTTTTAAGCAGCAACAAAAATACAAAAAGAAGGGACATTTTCTCAAGAGTTTGAGGGGGGGAGTTTTTAGGTTAGAGAGGAGGAGGCAGTGGGGATGGTTTTAAAAGGGAGAACAGTAGGTTTTTAGGGTTCTTTGTTCATGAATTTTAAGGTTTGAAGTCTGACAGAAAACAAAAACAAAAAACTAAATGGAAAGAAATCAAAGGAGGGAAAAGTAGTTACCTTTTGGAGTCTCCTTTAAATCTCGAGTTGCTTGAGCCTTCTTTGGTCACGGTTCTTTCACTTTCCAGTATACAAAGGTCTTTTCTTTTTGGGTTGTTTCATCAAATTGGTGGAGGGGTTTTGGTCGGTTGGCTTTGGATATTCTTCGTCGGAAACAGTGGGGATAGGCGTCAGGTTTTAGGGCTTTTAGCTTCGGTATGATATTGATTCGTTTCTTGGTCGGGATAAGGGTGAGGAAAGAAAAAGGAGGTGTTTTTAGGCTTTGGAGTTTGGTTTCAACAGTGATCGGTGGTGGAGGAACTTAGTGGCGGCGCTGCAAGCTAAGGATTGAGCCAGGGTTGAGGTCGAGAAGGAGGAAGGAGAAAATAGAGAAAAGAGAAAGAAAAAAAAGAAAATAGAAGATGAGATGGTCAAAACGACGCAGTTTTAAGAAGCCCGACCCGATGGCCCGGTTCAGCAACCCGTAGACCAGACCAGGACCTGGCCCGTTTAGGCCCATTTCATTTGGGTAGCTTTTTCTAACTTTAGTTTCTTAACTTCACTTTCTGACTTTGGGCTTTTTTAGTTTTTATTTATAATTTGGGCCTGGTTGAGTCTTACTTTAGTTTTTTTAGGGTCTAGTTCCACTATTAGTTTAATTAATTTAGTTATTAGTTCTAATTTTCAATAAATTAGCAAAAATCATAAAATTCAAAAAAACTAGGTTAGTTCTAGCACTTGCATCCATATTTATATTTCTTTAAATGTTTATATTTCTTTTTGTTTTTATAAATTATTTTTATGGTCATGTCATGTGAGATTAATAATTTGGATCCGATTATGGAACGATGAGTTGGGACTTAGACAATCTTGTTGGTCTTAATTCGTCCTTTCTAGGATTGGAATATCCGGATGGGGGTCTTAGCTAGTATGAGTGGCGGGTGCCCGGATGGTATTCCTCGTATAATCATTCGGTAATAAATCTCAAAATCGGAATTTCATGCATCATGTGCATCCATGCATTTAAGAGTCCAGAGCATCAAGAAATATGGAATCAATAAAGAAAAATTAAAGGAAAAGAGAGGAAGAGGAAAATGAGAAAGTGATGTCAGTCAGAAAAAAAAAGGGTTCAAAAAGAAAATGATAAGTAGTAATTCAGTAATAGTATTCAGTATATAATGAAGGAGTAATCAGTAAAATGGTAATGGTAAAGAGCAAAGAATAAAAGAGTAATCAGTAAAATAGTAATCAGTAAAAGAGTAATAGTAATCAGTAAAGAGTAAAAATGGTAATAGTAATCAGTAAAAGAGTAATCAAAGAGTAATTAGTAAAAGGGTAATGGTAACCAGTAATTAAAATTCAATTAGTAAAAATGTTAATAGTAATCAGTAAAAGAGTAATCAGTAAAATGGTAACAGTAATTCAGGGTAAATAATAATCAGTAAAAGAGTAATAGTAATCAGTAAAGAGTAAAAATGGTAATTAGTAAAAGAGTAATAGAAATCAGTAAATAGTAAAAATAGTAATAGTAATCAATAAAAGAGTAATCAAAGAGTAATCAGTAAAATGGTAAAGGTAATTCAGAGTAAAGAGTAATCAGTAAAAGAGTAATATTAATCGGTAAAGAATAAAAGAGTAATCACTAAAAGGGTAATGGTAACCATTAATTAAAATTCAAAGAGTAAAAATGGTAAAAAGATTAAAAAGAGTAAAAATGGTATTCAGTAATTAAAGTAAAAATTAAAAATAGTATTCAGTAATTAAAGTAAAAAAGGTAAAAATGGTATTCAGTAATTAAAGTAAAAAAGGGCAAAAAAATGGAAACCAGTAAATAAAAAAGAGTAAGAAGATGATAATAAGTAAAAAAAGTAAAAAATGGTAATCAGTAAAAAGAGTAAGGGTAATCAATAATTTAATTAGAACGAGTAAAAAGCGGTAATCAGTAATCAAGAAGTAAAAGAGTAATCAATAGTAAGATAATGTGTTAATTTAATCAAAGGTCAATAAAATCTTTTAATTAGGCATGAAAATTTAAGAATAGAGACAACCAATACTAGAAACCCATAGTTAAGTCTAGATTAGTCAGTGTCGTCGTTTCGACGGGCGTCGTGGGGGTGCTAATCCTCCCCCACGTGTACCCGACTCCCGAACCTTCAAGATTCTGGTTAGAAGACCGTTTATTAGGTTTAGTGTTACCTTCGCCAAGCTTAGGTTAATATCAGACTTAATAATCTGATAGGTGGCTAATCACACCTAGGCTAAAAAAGAGATTAGTGGCGACTCCAAACCTAGGGAACAGTAGTTTCCCCCCTCCAATTTAAGTCGTTAAACGGCAGGGTTCGGGACCCCGGACCCGCACGTTGCGACAACTGTTCAATTACATTCTTACTAAACAACACCCCGGATTTATCAACATTAATCATTTGTCCCGAGGCCTCCTCAAAAGCTTTCAAGATATCTAAAATTGAATCACATTCAGCCATATTAGCTCGTAAAAATAGTAAACAATCATCCGCAAAAAACAAGTGAGAAACTCGCGGTAGAGTTCTAGGAATCGCCACTCCTTTAATCACTCCACGACTTTCCGCACTCCGCAATAAACTAGACAATCCCTCCATACATAAGAGAAACAGATATGGTGATAGGGGATCCCCCTGCCTAATTCCTCTTGTCGGCTTAATTGTCTCTGATTGTTCGCCATTAATCAAAAACGAGTATGAGACTGTATTAACACACGGCATAACTAAAGATATCCATCTATCAGAAAAGCCGATTTGCCTCATTACAGCTTCCAAAAAAACCCACTCGACCCGGTCGTAAGCCTTGCTTAAGTCTAATTTCAACGCCATATAGCCATCCTCTCCATTACGCTTGTTTTTCAGATAATGTACTGTCTCAAAAGCAACTATAGCATTGTCAAAAATCATCCTACCAGGAACGAAAGCGCTTTGAGTTTCCCCAATCATATGTGGTAAAATCTCCTTCAATCGATTCGCCAAAGCTTTTGAAATAATTTTAAAAATAACATTACAGAGGCTTATAGGTCGGAAGTCTTTAACAACAGAAGGATTATCAACTTTTGGAATAAGAGTCACAATTGTATGGTTGATATCCAATAATGGCATTCCCAAATTAAGAAAAGACAGAGCCATAGTACAAACCTTATCTCCAACTACATGCCAGAAACGTTGAAAATAGATAGGTGACATACCATCCGGACCTGATGCCTTATCAGGATCCATATCGAATACTGCTCTTTTGATCTCTTCTTTTGTAAATTCTCTATCAAGCGTAATACTCATATCTGATGAAATGCGCCTTTCCAAAAGGCCAATCACCCCATGAACCCGAGTCACATCTGGAGATGAGCTTGTAAAAATGTCCTGAAAATACTCCATTATCAATTTCTCAACTGATCCCCGATTATTATGCCATGTCCCCTCTTCATCTTGCAACGCTACTAAGGAGTTCTTCCGCTTTCTGGTCGAGGCAATCGAATGAAAATACTTCGAATTTCGATCGCCCTCTTTTAACCAAGAAATTCTTGATCTTTGTCACCACATTACCTCTTCTTGATCGTATAAAGCATTCAACTCATCCAAACAGTCTTGAAAGGAACGGCTCCCCCCATGTTGCTGCACCTCCCTGTAGCAATCCTCAAGCTCTCTCTGTTTACATCTGATTTTATGCCTTACATTACCGAACACAGATTTATCCCATAATTGTAAAGCTTGCCCACACGAAAGAATGGCCTGCGTTACATCAACAGATTGGTCCTGACTCCAACTTTCCTTAACCACATCTTCCAAGCTCTCATGCTGAAGCCACATACTTTCAAACTGAAAGCTTTTTCTTGGCTTGAAATCCATTGGAATCTTGTCCAGTACACTAATCAATATGGGTAAATGATCTGATTTTGAATTGATTAGAACATGGGCAAAAGAATAGGGGAAACGAGCCAACCAAAGATCAGTGATAAAACACCGATCAAGTTTCTCAAAGATCATCCCATCCTCAAAACGGCGAGACCATGTAAAACTGGTCTTTTTGTTGAGAATTCTTGGAAGTTACAATTATCAACAGCTTCCCGAAAATTCACCATCTGACGTTGAGGCCTTAGATTCCCACCAATTTTTTCATTATTGGAAAGAATTTCATTAAAGTCTCCCGAACAAAGCCAAGGAAGACTAGATTGAGATGCAAGTAATTTTATTAATTCCCAAGATTCATGACGTTGATTAACTTCAAGTCGGCCATAGAAGCCTGTAAATCTCCATTTATCAATCTCATTAGTACCAACATGAACATCAATATGCCAGAGAGAATAAGACACAACAAACACTGAAATTTCATTATTCCAAAGCATAGCTAAACCACCCGATCTACCACTACAACTCACACTAAAACAACAGTCATACCCAACCTTACAATGAATCCATTCCATCTTAGAAACAGAACGCTTAGTTTCAGAAAGGAAAATAATACTAGGATTATTATTACAATTTATTAACCTACGAAGAGCATACAATGCCCGAGACCCACCAAGGCCTCGGCAGTTCCAAGTTAAAAGATTCATTGCTCCCGGCGGGGGTGTTTTGCATCCACCCCGGCCGTTGTAATATTATGATCAGCATGTTGATCATCTGCACCTCCGCTCTTAGTCGCCTCATGAGGAACCTCAGCAGCTCCAATATTGCGATAAATAGCAGGTCCACTATCATCCTCTTGATTTGCCTCCTTCCCCTCCCTATCCTTGTATCTCTTGCTAGTTCCAGCCTTGAGGAAGTCATAATTTGGAATACCTGAGCCTTTTTTCTGCCCAATTTTGCTACTTGTAGTTGGCCCTAAAACATCAAATGAATATTGTTGAGTAACTCGAGCCGTCTTGTTCCATTTTTGCTGCTTTTTTCCTTGTTGTGGCGAAGTCGCACCAAAGACAAAAGCTGCAGCTGGAGAAGAAGAATCTGCTTCGATAGGAATGAAGTCCTCAGAGGGTTGAAACGTTGTAGGCTTATGCAATAAACTTGGGCCTCCTGGATTAATACCTCCATCTACATGGACTGGTGGACCAAACTCAACAGGCCCAATCCCAGGGATTGTTTGGCCCAAAACCGGGTTACCTTTAAGCAGTGAGGCAACCCGAATAACCTCTCCCCTATTGGTTGGTAGGGACTCACCCGATCCCTCAACCAGCTGCAGTGAAATAGCTCCCTCAACGTGCTTTCCCCGCCAATTTTGCAAAGCCTTTCGAGAGTTAGCTAACAATTTATTGCCAGTGTTATATTATGCCCTCAATTTCGGAGAAGAAACCTCCATGTTTCCCATCTTCCCCTTATTTGGCTCTAGTGGAGAGCTACCAATCCGGGAATTTACCTCACCTGAGGAGTCCTCTCCTACCGCCTTACGCGCCGCCATCCGTCCTCGGAGGAACATACTCTCTACATGATTCCGGAACGCCATTGACCTGCCCAAACCCGATCCTGAGCTCATCGGCACATGACGTGATCCACCCCTATTGCCAGCCACCATACCCGAGAACACCAGTTGAGAGTGAGATCCATAACCCATTGACTTAGGCTTCACATCAGGAATCTCAGCCCGTAGGCTATCATCAAATTGTTTCTTGATGTAGCCTTGTGATTTAAGCATTATGACTCCCACTGGACAATCAGAATCCAAAAGAATCAAAAAGCCACATACTCTGCAAAAAGCTGGAAGCTTCTCATATTTAAACCGGATAGTTAAATCTCCCTGCGATGTTGAAATCGTTGTTGTCTTCTTCAACGGAGCCTAGAGGTTAAGAATCACCCGAATCCTCAAAAACCTCCCACAAGAGTCATCAACTTCTAACACCGGTCCCATTACTTCACCCACCGATACCCCAATCTTAGCATTCATCATCAATATAGGGAGATCAAAAACCCTCATCCAAAACTGACACTGTTCGAACTCAACCACCTCTGGACTTTGTAACCCGTCAAAATCTTTGAGAACCAACAAAGCCCTATTGAAACACTAGGACTGAGAAACAAGGACACGATCACGCTCTACTTCATCTTCAAAGTGGAAAATAAACAGGTTATCACCCGCCTCCTTAACTATGAACGCCCCTTCCAATCTCCAAGCCAGCAACATTGCCGTTCTCAAGCCATCGACATTCACCTTCTTCTTAGAGAACAATCGGCCTATCATATGAAACCAGGCCAGCTCCCCTTCATTACCACCCATCTAATCTTGATCTGCAACAACTACTGTATTGAATCTGTTGTGAGGCACTTAAAAGATAAGTTGTGACTTGAGATTACTTAGGGTAAGTTTTAAACTGTAAATCTCCAAAATTTCGTGGAAATTTATTCACATTCCAATATTTTTTTTTGTCACAAAGACAACATGTTGAGAATTTCTGTTCTAGGTGAAGTGTCAAATCTGATTTGTGGCACATAGAGGTTGAATTTAAACTTGAAATTTTAGCATGTTTTAGGGTAAGTTTTGAACTATGAATATGAAAATTTCCATGTACATTTATCAACATTTGGTTAGCTTTAAAATTCTTTTTTCGTTCAAAGACACCATGATGCATGTTTCCGCTCTTGGTTATACAAGTATTATGAGGCAATTAAAGCTTCAGTTTTGAAATGAGATTTTTTAATGCTTTAGGCTAAGTGTTGAACTATAAATCTGGAAGATTTTGTGGAAATTTTGCCATAGCTTTTCAAAATTTTGTTGAAATGAGATTTACAATTGTTGTGCTTTTTTTTTCTTTCTGTGATTTGTAACTTATGTAGTTTTCCTTTCAATGGTAGAGATTGCTTGATTAAGCTAGAAGTAGAGCATTCCAAGAAAGGTTAGAATTTGCAAGTGAATGACAAACTGCCTTGGGAGACTGAAACTAAAGGGAAATATAGGCTTGTTCTTTTTTTCCCTTATCTTTCATCTAATTTTTTGTTTGCTTCAATTGGTATACTTATGAACATGTTTACTATAGAATGTTGAAATTCGTATACTTGACCATGCCTGCTTAAAAGAACGGAGAAACTAGAATAAAAAGTTGTGGCTAAATGGCAGAAAAAATTGAAGGAAACCAGATCAAGTAGCATTGGAAGTAGCATTAGTAAGATGAGTAGCAAACTATTCTCATAGACTTGATGTACAACTGTTCAGTTATATATGTTTTCTGTTTGAATAGGGGTGGAGGCTTTGAAAGAAAAGAAATTGAAGCAAGGGGTATGTGGAGTATTCCAAATTGAAGGATTTAGCTTTTTTCATTTCTATTGCTGCACAACATGCATTGTTTCCCAAGTTTGTTATTTCTCTATAAATAATAAAAAAAATCCATTAATACCCCACTTAGATGATCCTACGTGGATGATTGACAATTTCTTTTGTATGAAACATATAACATTAGCCAAGATACTTTGTTTTTATATGCCCCAAAAAATGCTCATGTATGTAACCATTGGGGCAACTAAAGACGTGAACTTAATCAAAATATGAATATCCCTGGTTAAATATTTATGTATGATATGAAATCATTATGTCAAAAGTGCAAGTAATGCAAATTTTATTCATCATATATATGCTTTAATCTGAATTTAGAAACAAAGTATTGATTAATACTTTAAACATACAATAATCATTCCTAATTTGCTATTTGCATCAATTGCCAGAACATCCGCGGGGGCACTGTTTTCTTTTTCTTTTTTTTTTTTGGCTAGGCAGTGTGTCTAGTATACTATAGTAAGATGGTACTATAATGTAGTGTATCTAGTAATTAATACCAAAAACTAGATCCACTAACTTCGTGTTGACCTAATTAATCAGGCTTTAAAATTTTCAACCCCAAAAGAAGAAAATCAAAGGCATTAATGACTTACCATTTTAAGCACAAAAAAAATTGCTCTCCCTAGTCTATATATACCCTTCACAAACTTACAAGAAAATTATACCATTCTACTTGATTTCTTCGCATTAATCTTCTGATTCTTTTATTTTTTTGGTGAAATAATCTTCAGATTCTTACCATATGGCAAAACAACATGTTCCTAGCCTCCAAATCTCCATTTTCGTCCTCCTGCTTCTAAACCCAGTTTTTTCATCAACCAAAAATGGTGTCGACTGGATCGGCTCTGTTGGAGAATTATGCAGGAACTGAACAAAATTCCCAAATATTTGTGTATCGACATTAGAAGCAGACTCTCGAAGCATAGGCGTCAACACCTTCCCCAACCTTTGCAGAGTTGTCATGGAAGTGGCCTCAACTCAAATCAACGACACATTGTCTTTTGTCTCTTAGTTTCAAGTCAACGAAACTGATCCCACGACCCAATTCCATCTCAAGACTTGTGTTCGAAAGTATTTGGCTGGAATTTCTCTCATTCAAGTTAATGTCATCCATGCTTTCGACGAAAAGGACTTCGAGGAAGCCTATATTGACGTGGATCTTGCACGTCAATCTGTGGCGGAATGCGACGACTCGTCTTTGACCAAGTTCTTCAATGGTCGACAAACTGAGCTTATTAAATGCTCAATTTGGTCATAAACTTTTGAGCGATCGCTCAATTTGGTCCTAAACCTTTAAACCTGCTCAATTTAGTCCTAAACCTTTGAGTGATCGCTCAATTCAGTCCTATTTCTGACGGCCCTGTGCGATTGTATGATACATGCCGTTTAGCCCTAATTTTCGTCATCCGATGTGGACATATTTATTAAATTACCAAAATACACTTCTGCTTTTAACTATTATGAATAAATTTGTCCTAGAAAAATCATCTTTCATTTTTTTTCTTTCTTCAAGCTCTTCTCCTCTGCCTCTTCTCGATAACTTCTTCTCCCAAGATTTTTCCTTTCTAATTCTTCATAAAATCATTGAGGCTTGTAGGTGTTTTCGTGCTCTCTCTCTCTTATTGGTTTAGGGCTACTGGATCTAAGCAATTTCCATGAGTTCGAGTAGTTCCAGGTAGGTTTTTGCCCTATTTTGGTTCAACAAATTGATTTGAACAGATTCATTGAGCAAATCTGTTTTTCTTTTTCGTTTATGCCAGTCAAAATAGAAGAATTGGTTCTCATTCCAAGGGTTATAAGTGATGCGAATCTAGTTGTTTTAGAGTCAAATCTATCCTCGAAAAGACTCCAAAGATGAACTTGACAACTTCAACTTCTAGTTCTTGTCGACTTGTACTCTTCACCAAGAATAGATCTTCTTTCGTCGGAATCAGATGAACAATTAGACCTGCAATTGTCAACCTAAGATCACAAGAAACACAACTAGATAATCACTATCCAATTGCTTGCTATGACTCTACAAGATTGAAGAACCCTAAGCTTGCTCAAACTAGAACAAAGAAGCTAAATTTTCAAAAGAAAACTCTCTTTATTTGATAAACTTAACTTGAGTTTACAAGAGAGATATAAACCCTTTATATAGGCAAGGGTCGACGCACAACCCCCTTGAAACCCCCTAAACCGCCCTCACAAAGGCTATAGGCGGCTAACCCTAAAGAATCTTCTAGAAACTATCCATAAATACAACCAATAGAAAATTAGCTAAGGATTGGACTTAATTAGACAAGGCTTAACCCAAATAAGGTTCATAACTAATTAAATAACTAATCTAAGATAGAATTGAGGCCCATATGGCCGAATTACACAATGTAAGATTAATCATCCATCGATTTCAAGTAAGGTGCATAGCTTGGAATCGATGGGAATATTCTTGCCCTTATCTTCATCAAAGCTCTTCAATTGCACATCAATGGTCTTCAAGTCTTCAAGATGAGTTCGAACAAGGCCTGTTAATGCATCTTTGAACTTCTTAGCTCTTGCTCTAGTCATAGGACCTAAAGGCATCTTCAATGGATCAAATGGCATCTTTGGCAACTTCTTGGTGCTTGAATCATTCTTTGCGCAAACCTTAGCATCTTCAAGCTTATTCATGCTTCCTTGCCGCCTATGCACATCCTCTCCATATTCTTCATTGTGTTCTTCAAGACCATGATAAGCCCTTGGCGCATCATCCCCTCTCCCTTGGAAAGGATTTTTCCTCAAATCTGCATCACTATCAAACAAGGATAAGTCTGAAACATTAAAAGTAGCACTTACATTGCCATATTCACTAGGAAGATCTAGCTTGTATGCATTGTTGTTGATCCTCTCCAAGACTTGGAATGGACCATCTCGACGAGGTAAGAGCTTAGACTTTCTCTTTTAAGGAAACCTTTCTTTCCTTAGATGCAACCAAACCCAATCTCTAGGTTCAAAGATGACCTCTTTTCGCCCCTTGTTAGCATTCTTCATGTAATGTTGTGTTTTCTTCTCAATTTGAGCTTTAACCTTTGCATGAAGATCTCTAACATATTCGGCCTTGCTTTGCCCATCCATGTCAACTTGTACACTCAAAGGTAAACTCAACAAATCCAATGGAGTTAAAGGATTAAAGCCATACACACTCTCAAAAGGTGAAAATCCAATAGTACTATGTATGCTTCTATTGTATGCAAATTCAGCATGAGGCAAACAATCCTCCCAAGTTCTTAAGTTCTTTTTAATCAATGCCCTAAGCAAGGTCGACAAAGTCCTATTAACTACTTCAGTTTTACCATTAGTTTGAGGATGACAAGTAGTTGAAAATAACAACTTAGTACCCAACTAAGCCCACAAAGTTCTCCAAAAGTGACTTAACAACTTAGCATCTCTATCACTAACAATTGTTCTAGGCATTCCATGCAACCTAACAATCTCTTTAAAGAACAAGTTAGCTACATTAATGGCATCATCAGTTTTAGTACATGCAATAAAGTGTGCCATCTTAGAAAACCTATCAACAACCACAAAAATAGAATCTTTACCTCTTTAGAACGAGGTAAACCTAACACAAAATCCATGCTAATATGAGCCCATGGTTCATGAGGAATAGGCAAAGGAGTATACAATCCATAAGGTTTAGATGTAGATTTAGCTTGCAAACAAGTAATGCAACTAGAAACATGCTTCCCTACATCATAACTTATCTTAGGCCAAAAGAAGTGTTCATGCAATATCTCATATGTTCTATCAACACCAAAGTGACCCATTAAACCTCCCTCATGCGATTCCCTCACTAGCACAAAACGCAGAGAACAAGCAGGTATACACAATCTAAATTCTTTAAACAAAAATCCATCATGTTTATAATACTTTCCAATTCTAGAATTCTCACATGCTTTAAACACATCACTAAAGTAAGCATCACTAGCATATAATTCCTTAATAAACTCAAATCCAAGAAATTTAGAATCAAGCATGGAAAGTAACACATACCTCCTTGACAAAGCATCAGCTACAACATTCTCCTTACCCTTGTTGTAGCACACCACATATGGAAAGCTCTCAATGAACTCAATCCACTTAGCATGCCTCTTATTCAGCTTTTGTTGGCCCTTCAAGTACTTCAAACTCTCATGATCCGTGTGAACCACAAACTCCTTAGGCCACAAATAATGCTGCCACGTTTGTAGTGCCCTAACAAGAGCATACAACTCCTTATCATAGGTAGGATAATTCAATGCAGCCTCATTCAACTTCTCACTAAAGTATGCCACGGGTTTCCCTCCTTGCATAAGGACTGCGCCAATTCCTACACCTGATGCATCACATTCAATCTCAAAAGTATTGTTAAAATTAGGTAAAACAAGCAAAGGAGCATTAGTTAGTTTTTCCTTCAAAATCTCAAATGCTTCTTGTTGTTCTTTTCCCCACTTGAATGGTGCATTCTTCTTCATCACGCTTGTAATAGGTGTTGCCAAGGTGTTAAAG
The DNA here is from genome assembly GCA_001974825.2 of Corchorus olitorius. Lineage (NCBI taxonomy): Eukaryota > Viridiplantae > Streptophyta > Magnoliopsida > Malvales > Malvaceae > Corchorus > Corchorus olitorius. The sequence goes on from AWUE01021597.1 coordinate 16,128, forward strand.
TCCTTAACAAACCTCCTATAGAACCCAACTAAGCCATGGAATGATCTAACTTGACCAACGTTGGTGGGTGTTGGCCAATCTTTGATGGCTTTGATCTTTTCCTCATCAACTTGTATACCCTGCGCAGAGACCACAAAACCAAGGAAAACAAGCTTGTTTGTGCAAAAGGTGCACTTCTTAAGGTTAGCATACAACTTCTCAACCCTAAGTACATCTTAAACACATCTCAAATGCCCAATATGGTCCTCTAAGTTACAGCTATACACAAGTATATCATCAAAATAAACAACAACAAACTTTCCAATATAAGCTCTTAAAACATAATTCATTAACCTCATGAAAGTACTAGGTGCATTAGTTAATCCAAAAGGCATAACTAACCATTCATACAATCCTAACTTAGTTTTAAAAGCAGTCTTCCATTCATCACCCTCTTTCATGCGAATTTGATTATACCCACTCTTAAGATCAATCTTAGAAAATAAGCAAGAACCATGAAATTCATCAAGCGCATATCATCTAATCTAGGAATAGGGTGACGATACTTAACTGTTATGTTGTTTATTGCCCTACAATCAACACACATTCTCCAAGTTCCATCCTTCTTAGGAACTAGCAAAACTGGAACTGCACATGGAGAAAGGCTTTCACGCACATAACCCTCTTGAAGTAGCTCTCCAACTTGTCTCTCCAACTCCTTTGTTTCATCAGGATTTGTCCTATAGTCTGGCTTATTTCGAATTTGCGCCCCAGGGATGAAGTCAATTTGATGTTCAATCCCTCTAATTGGTCGTAATCCACTAGGAATCTCCTCAGGAAACAAATCTGCATACTCACTCAAAAGAGAAACAATGTTGCTTGGAAGCTCTCCATCCAAGTTGTTAGTAGCAACAAGTGTATTTTTAAGCATAAGCAAGATCAAAACAGAATTATTATTCAAAGCATTCTTAATCTCACTCTTAGTAGCTAACATACACTCTTTAACAACTTTCTTAGAACAAGCTTTCTTGTCAACCAAAACAGCCTTGTTTTCAACGCAATTAGAACTAGAATTAGCATGCTTTGCCTTTTCTTGAGCCCTATATTCAGATTCTAATTTAGCAAAATCATCCCTCAATTTCAATTGATCTTTTAAAGCTTCTTGAGGTGATAAAGGAACTAGAGTAAGAGGCTTCTTACCACACATGAAAGAATACTTATTGGTCTCACCATCATGATGTACCTTGTTGTCAAATTGCCATGGTCGACCAAGAAGTACATGACATGCTTGCATTGGTAAAACATCACACAAAACATCCTCTTTGTACCTGCCCAAAGAAAGAGAAACTAAAACTTGTTTGTTAACCCTAATCTCCTCTCTATCATTGAACCAACCTACACTATAGGGTTTTGGGCGTTTGGTAGTGGGTAATTGCAACTCTTTCACCAAGTAAACACTAGCTATGTTTGTACAACTCCCACCATCAATAATCACACTACTAGGCTTCCCATTTGCATAACACCTCGTATGAAACAAGTTCACCCTTTGGTTTTGTACATCTTTTTTAACATATGCACTCAAAGCTTTCCTAGCAACCAAATTTTTAAGTGGTGGTAACTCATCATCATCATCACTTGTCGCCACATCCTCCCTTTCATCATCTCCATCTCCACTAGAACCTAAGTTAAATTCTTCATCTTCACTCACAAGTTCACCATGATCATTAAAGTATAACACCTTCTTGTTCACACAATCCTTTGCATAGTGACCAAATCCTTGACACTTAAAACACTTAATGTGAGATTTAGAAGAAGAACTAGATGAAGATTTAGAATCGGTTTTGGGACTTACAAAAACTTTTGGTGTTACCTCCTTCTCCTTGATTGGTGTTTTCTCTTTTTTCTTGTAAGGAGTTTTCCAAGAGCTAGTTGATAATGTGAATCCTCTTTTGGCCATACTATTCCTCTTCACTTGACCTTCGGCTTTTAAGGCATGTTGCAACATCTCCTCTAAGTCATAGTATTGTTGCATCTCCACAATATACTGAATCTCCCTATTCAAGCCCGCAAGGAATCTAGCCATAGTTGCTTGTGGAACTTCTTCAACTTCAGCCCTAGACATCAACAACATCATCTCCGAATAGTACTCATCAACAATCTTTGACCCTTGTCTCAATGATTGCAACCTTTGATAAAGAGAATTGATGTAGTAGCTAGGCACAAATCTCCTCCTCATAGCACTTTTCAATTCGCCCCATGTATCAATTGGCCTCTCCCTATTTCTTCTCCTAGACTGCACCAATTGATTATACCAATTCAAAGCATTCTCAACAAACACAAGGATAGTAATTTGTACCTTTTTGGATTCGACATAGGGGTGAAAACCAAAAGAAAATGTCCAACTTTGACTCCCAATCCAAGTAATCTTCTGGAGTCCCTCTCCCATTGAACTTAGGAATTGTGTACTTGATGTTGTCCTTAGACTCATCTCTATCAACCACTCTTCTAGGCCTCAAATTTTCTCTAACTTCATCTACCAAATCGCCTCCCCATGGTGGTGGTGGTAATTGAGCTTGATTAGCCCTTTCTTGCCTTATTTGTTGAACTTCATTGTTTAAGACATCCATTCTTTGCATCAAGGCTTGTATTATAGTAGCCAAATCATTGGCTTGATTTTCACCACCTCTTCTATCTCCCATTGTACCTACAAAAAGAAAAAAGATTAGTAGCAAAAATTCCTCACAAGTGTGTGTGTGCGTATACCTTGTTGTGCTCTCGTGTTTGAACACAATCCTAAGGGTTGGCCGCCCACTTCTCTCTTGATGATCTCACACAATTTGCCTTTCTCTTAGCTTCAATAGGCCTAATAAGAGCAAGTAGTAAGAGTACTTCTTTCTTCTCGTGACCTACTTGAGGAACAAACAATTAGAAGCAAACTAGAGTGAATCAAAAGGTAAGCGATCAAACCAAACCAACTTTTGCAGCCTCCTTATGTCGCCAAAGCTTGCTGCACAAATCCAATTAAAGTAACACAAACAACACAATTCAACAATCAAGAACCCTAGTACCACTTAAATCCTATCTTGTACCACTTGAATCCAATAGGGTTTAAACCTGAAATTCTTCAAATTAAATCTCAATTCACAGCAAAAGCAACCCAAGAATCTCAAACAAACAATCAATTATGGTTAGATGCAATCAATTGAATCAATTGCTCAAAACAAACCCTAATCCCCAAATTCCCAAATCAAGAACACTAGAATCTGAAAAAAAAAATCGATAACGCCACAGATTTTTCTGATTTTTTTATATTTTTCCCAGAAAGAACACACTAAAATAAGTCTAGAGCTCAAATTTCAAAGCTTTCCGAGCTCAAACGAAGCCAAAATAAATTCCACAAATTTCTAGTCAAAATTTTTTTTTTATATTTTTCGATTAAATTACAAGGTAAGAGGACTTCAAATCTGAAATTTCAAAGCAATTGGAGCTAGGATACAACCACAATAAATTTTTGAATTTTCTGAATTTTTGAATCTAAGAACTTGAAAATTGTGATGGATGAGTTTTGATGGATCAAACTTGATGATAGATGAATAGAAGGATAGATTTACCGATTGAAGATGAAAACCTATGCTCTGATACCAATTGATGCGAATCTAGTTGTTTTAGATTCAAATCTATCCTTGAAAAGCCTCCAAAGATGAACTTGACAACTTCAACTCCTAGTTCTTGTCGACTTGTACTCTTCACCAAGATTAGATCTTCTTTCGTCGGAATTAGATGAACAATTAGACCTACAATTGTCAACCTAAGATCACAAGAAACACAACTTGATTATCACTATCTAATTGCTTGCTAGGACTCTACAAGATTGAAGAACCCTAAGCTTGCTCAAACTAGAACAAAGAAGCTAAATTTTCAAAAGAAAACTCTCTTTATTTCATAAACTTAACTTGAGCTTACAAGAGAGATATAGACCCTTTATATAGGCAAGGGTCGACGCACAACCCCCTTGAAACCCCCTAAACCGCCCTCACAAAGGCTATAGGCGGCTAACCCTAAAGAATCTTCTAGAAACTATCCATAAATACAACCAATAGAAAATTAGCTAAGGATTGGACTTAATTAGACAAGGCCCAACCCAAATAAGGTTCATAACTAATTAAATAACTAATCTAAGATAGAATTAAGGCCCATATGGCCAAATTACACAGTGTAAGATTAATCATCCATCGATTTCAAGTAAGTTGCATAGCTTGGAATCGATGGGAATATTCTTGCCCTTATCTTCATCAAAACTCTTCAATTGCACTTCAATGATCTTCAAGTCTTCAAGATGAGTTCGAACAAGGCTTGTTAATGCATCTTTGAACTTCTTAGCTCTTGCTCTAGTCATAGGACCTAAATGCATCTTCAATGGATCAAATGGCATCTTAGGCAACTCCTTGGTGCTTGAATCATCCTTTGCGCAAACCCTAGCATCTTCAAGCTTGTCCATGCTTCCTTGCCACCTATGCACATCCTCTCCATATTCTTCATTGTGTTTTTCAAGACCATGATAAGCCCTTGGCACATCAATAAGCTGATATCTGCTTGGTACCCAATGGAATGGAACTATGAAGGAGATGCTATTTTCTGTTATTGTCGGGTGAAAGCACCAAGATGGACTTCATGGACTGATGAAAATCCTGGAAGACGATTCTATGGTTGCAAGAATTATAGGGTAAATTTGAAGGAAAGTTGAATTTTGAGCTGGGAAATAGTTAATTTCATTATTCAATAATGATGTTTTTTTGGTAAATATGCCAGGATGAAAGGTTCTGTGATTTTCATGAGTGGCATGATCCCAAATTCCCTGATAGAGCAAGGGAAATTATCTTGGAGCTGAAAAATAGAGAAAAAGTGCTGGTGAATGAATCTAGGGTCCTGAAGAGGGAAGTTGCGGAGTTAAGAGACAATGCTGTGGAATGCTTGGAGTGTGAATTAGTGCAAGAAAATTTCATCCTCAAGTTGAAATTTGATGAAAATAATTGTTATATGCTTGTGTGTAGTTTTAGGTCTTATTGTTTGGGGTCGAAAAATGCCCACCCAACTTGTACCTTGAATGCATTACCTTAAGTAATGCTAATATTAATCAAACTAATATTGTACTATAAAGTTCATTTAGCTTGCATTCTGGTAAAATATAAAAAAGAAAAAAAATTATTGATTGCAACAAAAAGTTTAGTTGTATTAGAAAAACAGTATAATTAAACACTCTTCACACTTCTATAATGATCGAATCACTTACTATATTGGTGTTAAAGTCCCAATTTTTTATTTCAAATCCCTAAATACACAAATCAGAACGTGAGCGAGAGAGAGAGAGAGAGAGAGAGAGAGAGAGAGAGAGAGAGAGAGAGAGAGAGAGAGAGAGAGAGAGAGAGTAGAGTAGTAGTAGTAGTA